>PVKC010018208.1:0-19777 GCA_004027635.1 Crocidura indochinensis
CAAAAAAAAAAAAAAAAAAAAAGAAAGGTAGAAAAAAATCTTATATTTGAGAACTTTGGCTTTGGATCAATGGATTGTAACTTTGAGTGCTTATGCATCTACTATCTCAACAAATCTAATTTAATTCTCTAAGACACAGTTTATTCATTTATTCTACTAAAGGATCAAGAAAAATCATAAAAAAATTATGTATATTACTGATGAAAGTGAAAACAATATATTGGGTAATTTAGGTAATGAACCACTATATATTAATGTCTCATAAAGTACAAGATGTTTATATTTTTCTGGCAATAAACAATAAACCATTAAGTCATATAGTTATCTAATATAATTAGGTCAATATCAGGTAAAATAGATTAATGCCTTCTGGACATCGACTTTTAAAATACCTGTTTTCTTTCTGAATTCTTAACTCTGACAACACTGGTCCAACTCAATATTTGTGAGTATTCATGGCATAGTTTTTGATTAAATGGATTATGAAAAATTGAAGAGCTGTTCCATAATGTTAGTTACTCAGGAATTAAAGTCTCAAAGTGGCTGCTATGAAATATAATGGTAAATCTGTTCTAGATTTTCATGCTCCATAGCAGAAATTATGTAAAATTTTCATTTATATCTTGCTTCTTAAAAATAATTTTATTTCTTGACTTGATGTTCACATAAGGGTGAGAATTAGGATTAGAAATGTGAATAAAGGGACCAGAGCCATGGCACAAGCAGTAGGGCATTTGCCTTGCAGGCACTCACAGACCACGGTTCTATCCCCTGGGGTCCCGTAGTGTCCTTCAAGCCAGGAGATATTTCTGAGTGCATAGTCAGGAGTAGCCTCTGATGGTCACTGGGTGTGGCCAAAAAACAAAGAAAGAAAAGAAATGTTAATGATTCTAGTTTCCCCCCTAAACTCAAAATTGTTGTATGTGAACTTTACTCAGAATGGTAATCACAGTTTTTATCATATTTTCAAGTGGCCTAATCACTGTTGAAAGTTTAAGTTTGAATATTGCAAGCCACTCACTTGAACTCATAATAAATAGAACCACCCTCATCCAAGGTCAATATAAATAATTAATGAGACCCAAATTCTCAAGTTTCAATTTCAGATGTGAAAGTTTTTACTTTTATCAGTATAATTAATTTTGATAGGGGACACTCCCAGTTGTACTTGGTGCGAATGTGGGGGTCAATCCTGGCAATATTTATCCCAGTATAAATATCAAACCTAGGCTTGATGGTTTAGTACATGACACCCAGTGATACTTGGGGCCACCATAGTGGTCCACAGCAATCCATGGGGGCTACCTTATGGAAATATAACTCAGACCCTTGCATAAGCTGGTTTCACCACATAGTCTATATTCCTATCCATTCAGCATAAATTTTTTAAATATAGATTACAGGTAAATGTTAATTCCCAAGACCTCATTGAGAAGTTTAGGTGCCATTTTGCTATCATCAAATAAAGAAGGTTTTGATAATGGTCTCCAAGGAAAGTGTATTGACAACATTTTGACTCTGATTTATAATGAAAGAAAAATGTGCAAGGATCTGGAGGAAGAGTTTAGCGACTTAGAGTGACTGATCTGCGATGTATGGTACATAATTCCTACAGCCACTACAAGCACTAGTTATCAAATCCTGGCAGTTCTTCCTTTTATTATAAAATAAATTATATTCTGGTAATGAACCACTATATGTTAATGTCTCATAAAGTGTAAGATGTTTATTTTTCTGGTTATAAATAATATGCCATATAATCATATAATTATATAATATTAGATTCAATATCAGGTATGGAATTTAATACATTCTGTGCATCAAATCTGTGCACTGCGAATTATTTCTGGCCACATTGCAATGAGGTACATATAAGCACCACAGAAAATGGGTGCAACTCTCAGCGAGTCCAATTATGAAAAAAAATGTGAACACCATAAAGAACTGTAATCACTGGTGAACATGTAACATTGTAAGGAAACAAGTATTAGAACTAAAAAAAAATAAAACCAGAAATCATATGACTCCTGATGAGTACATGTGCGATAAAAACTAAAGTATTACTACTTATTGCAAATACTGCTGCTAAGTGCATAAGAATTATAATCTGATTTGTGATGCTGGCAAGCATCACAGCAAGGCATATGTGCATTGCGTGTATGTTCGTGTGTCTGTATGTTGTGTGTGTGAGGGGGGATCCTAGACTCATTGGAATAAAGTGGAAACAACAAAGGGAAATGGAACAGAGAAATTTGATTAAAAAGGAAAAGGGTGGGGCAGGAGCAATAGCACAGTGTGTAGGGTATTTGCATTACATGTGGCTGACCTGTGTTAGATCCCAAGATCGCTGATTCTATATGATCACCCTAACTGAGCCTACTTGGAATGATTTCTGAGCACAAAGCCAGTAATTATAGGTGTTCCCCGCAAACAAAAAAATAAAAAAAAGAAAATCTTGGAAATAAAGTAGACAAATGTGTCTTATTTAATGCTGAAACACTGAAGGATCAATATAAAGTATACTTATGTACAACTTACTTATAGTCACTTCTGCATGTGTAGTCAAGAACTTATACTTGAAAAACATAAAATATATTTTATTTTTTGAAAATATAAAACTTCAGTATATATAAAGTTGTTAGAAGCAGAGAAGGAGGCTTATGGTAGTGGAAAAATCAGTAAATGGCTTTAAGAATAACTTTTAAGCATTCACATTAGGGCTTCTGGTCACTTTGATACTGACAGATGATATAGCTTGTATTCCAATTTGACAATTTTTACATATATTGTTAAGTTCTATGTTAAGGTTGTTTTAGAGGAAACATTGCTATATATCTTGCAAACGAGCTTTATAAATATCTGTAAGACCTATTTCTTATTGAATGGGAAATACCTAGCAATTGTGGTTCAATAGATGATATATAATTTTTAGAACAAAAAAGAACTAGGTTTGAATAACAACTTCACTTCATGACAGCTGGAAACTAGAAAAGAGGTGAAACCTCAATTGCTCAACATGTTAGTAAGGAATATTAATTTTACCTTTAGAGTTGTGAGCTTATTGGTTAGTGTCTAGCTACATAAATAACAACCAAATAATAAATGGCAACTCTTATTACTATCTACAGTATAAAAACATCATTCATCTACTTGCTAGTAGACAATAATAATTCTCATATTTGTTAATTTCAAAAGAATATCAACCAGAATGCTGTTTTGCTTTGTTTTAAAATATATATTATACCCATGAGGCTGGAGCTATAGCACAACGATAGGGCATTTGTCATGTAGGCTTCTGACCCATATCAAACCTGGGTTCTATCCCAGGCATCCCATATGGTAGCTGAAAAAGGAGCTATTTCTGAGTGTATAGCCAGAAGTAACCCCTGAGTGTCACCGGGTGTATTATAATGGGAACGTGTTTAAATGCTTCAGTACTCAGAAAAGTGAGGAAAACATAAGGTCCAACTATTGTGGAGATGGAAGAAAACAACTTAAAAATGCATGAGTGTATGCGTGTGTGCGTGAGTTTGTGAGTGTGTGTGAGTGTGCAGTTATAGATAGAAGCCTTGAGTTTAGTAAAAACAGAGAGCCTTAAGTTCAAGTTTTATCCACAAAATTTTACCTCGGCATCCTCTTTGTATTTATGGACAACCACAGAATCAGATTAGCCATATGGGCAGATGAAAATCATATGGATTAATCTCATTGATCTATACAAAAGTATAGTATTTTTTCTTTAAATTAAGGGGAAGAAAAATGCCATTGCCATGTTTGAATCACGCCAGCTTCATAGACTCATTCTATTCTCAAATGAGATGTAAATTGAGCCATGGAAAATTATGGCTACACTGGCCCATACAGCACAAAGCTGGCCTCATGAGGAGTGGATGGAACAAGCAAGCCCCCATTCTGCCGAAGCCATGCTTGTGGCCTCAATCACTCAGAATCATCTTCTCCCAGGAGGCCCCTCAAATAAGTATATGCCCCTAAAATTCATAGTATTTGTATAGCTTTGAATTTCTGAACATTTGTTTGATGTTGCTGTGCCTAAATGAACATCCTGACTGAGCAAGAGCTTACTAAACTTTCTGCTATTGTTTTAATGTCTTCATTGGTGGTACAATAATTTTCACAAATGATCTTCCTACTATAATTTTTCTTTTATTTCTCTTTCTCCTTTTCTATTTTCCATTTTATTTTTATCTTTTCTTTCCATTTTTCAATAATTCTCCTTTCACTTATGTGAACAAACGTATTTTGTTCAACTATGTCAACTATGTGATGCATGTTCTTTAAATAAAAAAATCTCCTCAAGCATCTGAAAAAATGAATATTGATAAACATATTTTCACTATAAAAAATTCAGGAGCAAATGTTAGAAGCATATATTTATCAAGTGGTTCCAATACCTATTGTGTCACTATTGCATAGAGTCGCTATACCAAATATAAGGGTTATTATTGCTATATGCAACTTCCAAAGAAATTTTTTTGTGAGGATTTCAACTTAGTTTTGACATCCTTATACAATTTGCTACAACGTCCTTGATAATTTATTTCATGGTATCCCTCATTAAGATTTTAAATAAATTTGTTGCATTGTATCTGAGTATACAATGTGATAGAGGGTCCAAATTCCCTTCCATAGCATCTGCAGGTTCTACAAAAGTGACCCAGGGCATGTGATTAGTATGAAAGATTTCATGCACTGATGAAGGTAGAGTTACCAGCACCCTATACTTGCTGCAGTAAAAATATTCCCACCAGTCTCTGTTAAATATCAGTTTTTATGAGTATTTATTTGAAAAGAACAGTTTGTTGGCTTAAGAGAACATCTGAGAATTTAAACAGAAAGTGTTTACTAAGTAAGTGTTTGGTCTGGAGAGACTAGGAAAGTTACTGCAATAAAATCTGAACTACGTTCACCCTCTCTCACATCCACCCTCATTTCTTTTTAAGCAAATGAGCTCAAATCCTAATAGTGAGGTTATCTTCTATAATTATTCATAAACATAAAAGGTTTTCCTATTTTTGGCTACTTCTACAACACTGTGTTGGTCAGCACAGACTTGATGGATGTAGAATGGTTTTTCACAATATAAAATAATTTCTTCATCAATGAAGATCTAGAACTTGTGTTCTATGTAAATTGTCTGTTGGTTTTATTCTTTCTTGGGGAGATAATATTTTCTTCCTTTTAGTTTCCCAGAAACCTCTTTTGTACGTTTTGCACAAAGTAGAAGTAGTGATATTATTTTATTGGGCATTCTAGGAACCAGGCTTGAAATTGTCACCCAACTGATTATTTCTCTTGTGGAGCCCTCAAATGCCATAATTGTACTTTTCCATGTGGTGCATTGAAATGTAGGAAGTATAGAATACCTTGATAACCATGGAGAAAAAAAATTACTTACACACAATATTGTCTTTTCCATGCCACTAATTTACTCTAATTTAAATCCTTCATCTTGCATGTTCATTTTGATACCTCAACCTGTCTCTAAGCTTTTAATGCTGGAGTTACATTTTATATGTTACTATTTGTAATTTCTAGAGTTATAATATAAACTAGATTGGATAATATAATGTAAATATATGATATTTATATATAATATATTATAATATAATATAAAATAGTTATTAATAATTTAATATTTTAAGAAATATGCCATCATTTTTTTAGTTACAAAATATTTTAAGGTTATGATTCAGTTGCCATCCTCTTGATTAGGTTCATATTAAATATCTAGAGTAATAGCAGCTTTCCAATTCTTTTGTCAAAGTAAAGGGTTGCATTGAGCATTATGATGTCAAATAGAAGGGATATGAAACTGAGTATGAGCAGGGAAGTTTGTAAGTGTTGAGTATGGAAACAACACATATTCACTTTTATTTGCTTATTGGTTATAACTCAATGACTTCCTCATACATCATTGGAATCATTGGAAATTTTAGTTAATGTTTTTTGTTTAGGCAAAATAATATATAAAATTATCTATAATAGGTTTTCAAGTTATATTCCAACTCAGTCATCATATGTCTTAGTGACAACTATCAATCTCCTCCTTATAAGGGGAGAGAGATATTTTGTCCCATTATGACATTTATATGATAGATACATTTATATGTATTTTACAACTTCTTGAATTTGGATACGAAACTGAGATTACTAAGAATGGATCAGGAGTCTGCAAGAAGAAGGAATGAAAGGAAGAAATGTCAGACTGAAATAACACAAGAACAATAGTGGAAGGTTCTGGGAACTTTGGTAACAATGAAGGAACAGAAGCTATATATATTAAAAGCATAAACATAGTGTTTTACAATGTTATCTTAAATTAAATAACAATAATATTTTTATTATAATAAATATATATTAAAAATGAATTTTTCAAGGAAGTTAGTCTTGGGAGTGTGAAAGAATCTTGAGTCACTGGTAGAGAAATGACACTAGTAGTAGTTATGAAGTTGGAAAATTATTAGACTGAAACTATTACTTACAGTGTAATTGGAGGGAGTTTTTAATTATTAAAAAAGATAGATGTTTTGACTTTCTATTTGGGGAGAAGTGGATCACTCCAGGCAGTGCTTGGAACATACTCTGACCTTTGCTCAGGTATAGCTTCTGGCAGAGCTTACAGGACTATATATGGTTCTGGGATCACATCCAGGTATGTAGATTAATCACATTCATGTAAAGCAGTTAAGCACATATACTATATATCCAGCCCCAGATTTCCTATTTTTGAAAAAATTATAAATTGATATACAAAGGTCAGACTTTTACCTAATAGGATACCTCTACTAGGTCTTAACACTGGGATTGTATATATTTCTTGCTAGACCCCAGTTATCAATTATTTATATATTATGCTTCAACCCCACTTTTCTTTTACCCCTCTCTCATGTGTCTTGCACATGCTGATAAAATACTAAATGAATCTCAGCCAGATCTTATACCCATGCTATGTCATTCTTTGTTTTCTTTAACCTCGGCCTTACTTACTTGCCCTGGAACTCTTATATGTAGTGATATGTGAAGAGTGACTTATTGAACATTCTAGCCTCTCAGATACTCTAAACAGTTCACATTCTGTTTCAATAAAAATGCAAGTCAGAAATTCAAACCAGACATGTTCTTGTCTCTTGACATTCTAAATTTATTTTTTCACAGCCAATTTTTTTTTTCATTCTGGTTGACAATACTGATGAACAAGTGTCTATGAAAGATCCATTTCTGTGGAGAAAGTGATACTTTCATGGGAAGGACATTATTTCATTCCATCTCCCTTGGAGGAAGCTGAAATGAATAGTGAGGCTGTATGGAGTGCTCAGGAGAGAGAACACTTGCTGATGCTCTATGTTCCTGGTGGTCCCCTCCACAATAGTTTCCTCCTGATGTTTCAGAGTTTTGTGGCTCTTATGATTCAATTCTTTTTTGGGGGAGTGAAGGGAGTCACACCTTGGGGCTCTCAAGGGTTATTCCTGGATCTGAGCTCAGGAGTTGCTCCAGGCAGGCTTGGGGGGATGCTGGGATTTGAACTGGGTCTGTCCTATGTTGGCCATGTGCAAGGCAAACGGCTTACTGCTGTGCTATTGTTCCAGCCCCCTTCTCTGATTCAATTCTTATGCTTCAATTTCTCTCTCTCTCTTTCAATCTCTTTATTTTTCTCAGTACCTTTTATTATAACTCTTTTTATATTATTTTGTCTATGCTTTCGATTTCTCTCTCTCTCACTCTCTCTCAATCCCTCTCTTTCAATCTCTTTATTTTTCTAAGTACCTTTCATTATAACTCTATTTTTATATTATTTTGTCTGTGTCTGTGTCTTTCTGTGTCTTCAATATCTAGAACCTTTCTATTTCTGTGGGGAGTGCCCCTAAAAGTATACTAAAAAGTACTAACTAATCAGTACTGGGGTGCCACTTTAGCAACTTTTGGCAAACTGGGCTTAGCCAATACAAATACAAGCCCTGACCATGCTATGCTGCCATAGCGCTATGATGCCAGGAATATCATGGCAGTGTCCAGGGGGGTCACAGGGCAACCAGGCAATGCTTGGGTACCACGTGGTTCTGTAAATAAAAGCAGGCTTCTCTTTGCATGCATACTAGCTCTCTGATATGCAATCTTTTTAAATATCAGTATCCTCATATTTAAGATAGTGATTGCATTTACCTGACATCAAGTCACCATGACGTTGAAATTTAATAATGTATATAAATTATCTAGTACGCTTAATCAATATTAAGAAGATTATATTTGTTTTAACTTTAAGACATCCCAAGTCTTCTTTCATGAATGCCATTTCAGACTTGTATAAAGATAAGTGTGTTTTTTTTAATTTTGTTAATGTACATAAAGAAAAAAAGAAGTAAACAACTTCTAGTTTTGCTTCCACTAATTAGCCTTTTTTACTTGATCTTAAATCTTAACTTTAGAATCATTGTATTGTTTTTTAATGGTACATTTACCTAGACTTAATCAAAGTGAATTCTAACAATTGTCTATCTTCTGCTCCTGTACTTAGATGTTGTTGGATAAAGAGCAGTCAGGTAATGCAATAATTTTTGCTCAGTTTTATAATGTTGGGAAAATATGCTTGAGTTTTAATATGGTTAAAGAGAGATTAAAGGATTTCCCATGGAGGGGTTTTGTTGAGATTCTGATATTACCAGTAATAAGGAACATTAAAAGAGAAAAACAGCATGACTCCAAATACACTTTTGTTTAGAAACTTCTCATAGTGAACTTCTTTGTCTTTTGGAAATAATAGAGATTTATTGTTTGAGATCAAGTTTCCTTACAACACTGTTTGACACTGTTGGAGGAGAGTGGTATGCTTTCTAGTTTCTAACAGTGTTGCTCTTTGTGAAGACCTGAAGGGTGTTGACAATGGAAAGTTTTTAAGGATAACTAATGTTTCTCTGAATAGACTAGATCTCTAATTAGTCTGAATGCCTGAAATATTAATCAAAACCTCTCAGCAAAATGAATGCAAGTTTTTCTTAAGACCCATATGAAATCCTGGTCCTAAAGCCAAATCTAAAATCTACACTGGGATTTAAAACATGTTTAGAACCTTCTATTTGCTGAGTCCTTCACTAGTTGCATTCAGATTCCTCATGCCATGCAGGCATAACTAATTATTCTCTCCTCTCAGAAATTCTTACTTACATTTTCCTAATTTGCAAATTGAGACATACCATCCTTACCGTTTGAGTCTTGCTTTTTGTGTACCTATGTGGTAAAAAAATCAGAAATTATTCGTTATTGACCCATACCTCTTAAAGAGATCAAGTCATCAGGTTTAAAACTATTTCAGCCATTATAGAAACTTTGTTTTGATTTTAAGATGTTGAGATCAGACTTAGAGTTTTATACTCCAAGACTGGAAACACTTGTAAAGTAGAGAGAATAAGTACTAAAGAAGCTGCACAATAGACTTCATTTTTTGTTCTAAACAATTTTGACTAGTCCTCATTTCAAGTAACAATAGTATTCGTTATATAAAAAAAAAGAAAGAAAGTATGAAAAACAGCCTGCGATCTATCCTCTGCTGCTCTTTCAGAAGTGAGGAAAGCATGGAGAGTACACTGCTCTACTGGTTTTGCAGAAAAACTGGAAGTCTGTCTGTCAACTGGAGGATACTTTCTTGTTTGGGCTTGTTCTGGAGTTAGTTGGAGAACTGATAGTCTTAACCCTAGTGAATTTATGTAGCTTCAGAAAGAAAGGTTGTCAGGGTCGACATGATGAAAAGGAAAAAAGCAAATGAGACTGGAGACATGTCTAAACTTCCTCTGCTAGCATTGTCACCCTGCTCATCAGGAAGGAAGAAAAACAGATTAAAGCAAGTTCTTTGTTTCCAAATTCCAGGCTTGCAAAGGATGTATTATAATACTCGTTTCAAAATATGGTTACATCTTGAAAGCATTTTTGTTAGAAAGGCATATTATCTTTAACAATGAAGCAAGGGGGGGGGGCGAGGTGAGTGTTCTACAGTAGACTCTTAAAATACCTTAGCGGATCTAACTTTATATATATATATATATATATATGTATATATATATATATATATATATATATATCTTTTTACATTAGCACTCAAAAATGTTTGGCAGGAACAATAGGAATGGTTCAAAGTTCAATTCATAATCATAAGCAGACTCCTTCCCTTCTTTCCCCTCCCCTCCCCATGCACACATAACTGGCTGTAGTTTTTGTGCATGCATTTAGGGAGGATGGAGAGAGGAGAATGGGGTCACATTTAAACATTACCCCACTCCCTTCCTCAGGATGAACTCTAATTTTATAATGAAATAGTTTTATTCTAAGTTAACTACTTTGGTTTGGGTTCAGAATGATAATCACAGAAAATATAAAGTAACATTTTTAAGCTCAGACTGTGAAAGAAAGGAGTTGTGCAACTTAGTAAAAGCATATGTTGCTAGTGGGACCTCACAACCACATTCAAATCACGCTCTTGCCAAATCACGTTATGTTTCTAAAGCTCCTTATTTAAATTTCCCAAGCGGGGTTCATATGGCATGCTCTGTGTTTTTGCTACACAGGATTGAAGGAGGTTCTTAGAAAACTTTCCCCTTAAGAACCAACATTTTTCCTTTCTAAATAAAAGTCCAAATTAAATCTAGATTACATTTATGGAATACAGGACTCCAAGACACAGCAGGGGGAAAAAATCTGCACTTGGCACTGTTTGTGGTTCTGATAATGGCCCTTGGAGCAACGGAGCAGAGCAGCAGCTCCGACAGTCAGAATGCCTGCCAGCACTTGCTGTGGTTATACAGGAGTAAAGCTCAGCCCATTCCGGGGCCCCAAATGCCAGCGACTCCAGTCCAGTTGCAGTCTCAAAGACTGCGTTAAAATCACCCCAGGCCCATATATTCTTTACTTCAAAAGATTAAGAATTTAAAAAAATCACTGATTTGGAGATTCTGTTATCTCCTTTTTGAACACATGTCAGCGCTTTACAAAACCCGGAGCCAGAAATTCTCCCCGAAGTTGAATTCCACCAGTTTAGGCAGAATGTTTGCTCTCACATTTGAAGACTGTTTCTCTGTAGCCTTCTGTTCTGCTTAGGAAGGCTTATTCTTTTTGCTTCTTTTTCTGTTCTATTTAATTGTTTATGATTTTTGATAATTCTCTCCTGGAACCTCTGAGTTCTTCATAACTAATTAAATCATATAAGGAATAAAATGATTACTACTGATCAGTTTTATTGTTGACTTGCATTAAGCATTAGCTACTATGAGACAGAATCGTTTTAAGTCATATTTTAAAATAAAGACTATCATGGAACAAAAAGAAATAGTGTCTATTAAGGCCACCTTCTCTAATGGGGGATGTGAAACACTTAAACTCTACAATTTTGATTGTCAACGGCTCTGCCCAGTTCACATAGCAATTTCCTGAAAGAATGGGATTGTAACTTATAATTCGATTCAGGAAGCAAAAGAATTTATTGAGAATAAAAGAATGATAGATGTATCAAAAATATTTTTGAAACATTTCTACACAGTAAATGGCAAATGATACTGTAAGGTGCTGTTATTTATTTACAGTTTCTCTCCATTATTATTATTTTGTTGTTTGGGTGTTGCACTCAGCAGGCCTGAGGGGTTTCCTCTCAGTGCTCAGGAGTCTTTCCCAGTAGAGCTTGAAGGACTATGTGATATTGTCACATAGTCTAACATTCATAGTGCATGCTCCAGTATGTAAACATTTGCTCCCCATCCCTCTCCCAATTACAGCTCTAGACGGCCCCTTTTTAAAAATCCCTACGCCCCTTCTGTATCCCTCCAGAACTACAAATCTAAAAGCAAAAATGTACAAGGTTAAAGGATAGCATTTTCCTTTTTCGTCTACATCTCTCTGCTTCCTTTAGGGTCTGTTGATACTCTAAATGTTTTAGCAGGATTTTATATTTGTCCGAGGCACTTTAAATGGATTTTTTTTTAAGGAGCATAATGTGATTAGGAGTATACATTGCCTTGTTTCAAATCTTGGCTCTGTAATCTGGGGCAATTCACTTAACTTTTCTGCAATTAGGTAAATAAATCATCCCTAGTGTTAAGAGAATTAAGTGAGCTAGTATATTTGCAAAATTTAGAACTGCTAATGGCCGTATCTATTTTGATACCAAATATTCTTCAACTCTAACATGCTGCAGCTATTTGTCTCTCCCTAAAATTAGTCCCCAGTGTTTTCCTTTGTGTTTTCTTTTCTTTCTTCCATTTATTGAAAATGTTTGTTCATACAAATTAGAATCCTGCCCCATGTTAGGACAATAAATATAGAGATGTACTTACTTGGTTCATTTTGATGGAACAAGAAATTGTCTATATTTGAGCTCAAAGAGAAATTCTACCATAGAAGAAAGATATGGAGATTGTGAGGTTTGTTTTCCTGCAGAAAATTAGAACATTTCCCCCATTTATTGTAGTCATATAAATTCCCATACAAGTGAGTTACTCTGGGATAAAATAATTTGTATATACAAATATGTATAACTTACTAAAATTATTTTTGTTATTTTTGTCTTATAATTGATTCTTATTCACTTTAAAACTAAAATGTGATTTATTTATAACTATGAATACAGTTGGAAATTGAGAATAGCATGCTAAATTTCTTTTTTAAAAAAAATTAAAAATATCAGATTGAGGGACTGGAGCGGTGGCACTATAGGTAAGGTGTTGGCCTTACAAATGCTAGCCTAGGACATCCCCCAGTGTTTCATATGGTCTCTCCAAGCCAGGAACGATTTCTGAGCACATAGCCATGAGTAACCCCTGAATGTCAGCGGTGGTGGCTCAAAAACCAAAAAAGAAAAAAAAATCAGATTGAGAACCAAGCCCTGCAAATTAAATGTGATACTGGAATCATCCCTTTTGAATAATTTGCAATTAAAATCTATAAAATTCCGCTAAAAGTAATAGTATTCAAGAAAAAAATCTCATTATATTATTGGTTAATAATCAGGCACCTCAATATTAATACTACTAAAACAAGATACCCAGTAATCTTGATTTTTCTATGACTACAAAATAAGATAGAATATCATGGAGAAGAAACAGACTTACTACCAGTGTGTTTTAATCTAACAATATGAATTCACTTCACAAAATAAAAATAGGTTCAATATTCTATAACCTTTAAGCTTACAAATTCATTTTTCATTTAATAAGGAGAGATTATATTTTAAAATTAAGTGAAAACTCTAAATCTGACTAGCTGGAAAGGATGTTTGCTCTTCTATTTGTTAGCATCATATGTCCATCCATACTTAATATTTTTTTTTTTGCTTTTGGGCCACACCCTGTGACAATTAGAGGTTACTCCTGGTTCTGCACTCAGAAATTGCTCCTGACTCTGGTGGACCATACAGGATGCTGGGAAGTGAACCCAGCATCCAACCAGGGTAGGTTGCGTGCAAGGTAAATGCCCTACCGCTGTGCTATCTCTCCAGTATCATGTTACTTAATATTTCTAAACATTAGTTTACTCTTACATAAAATGGGATAATAGCAATATCTATTCCAGAGTATGACTATATAACATATATATATATATATAATTGCATTCAACTGCATTAAAGTTCTAATAAGTTCTATTAAATAGAAATTATCTGTCATTTTGAGATCTTAATTAGTTTTTAATCTTGGAAACAAGTAACATATTACTGACTGACTTATTTCTGACTTTATTTCTTTTATTATTATGCATCAGACTGTGAACAAAACTTTGGTAGGTAATTTTTATTTCACCATCAACATTTGAAAAGTTTCTGAAATGATATTTAAATATCTCTCTTTTAGCTCACCTACTTAAAGAATTCTGAATGCTTAGAGCAAGATGAATGAGAGTAAGCCTGGTCATTAGCAACACTTGACTTCCTAAGCTTTTTTCTACTATGAAGCTTTGAAGTCTTTATAAGATTTAACAATTTGGCAAGACCATAGTTCAAATATAAAAGTAGCATATTAGGAGGGTGGTGAACATAGAGTGATTAATACTGTAGTTGATCATTTAGAGCAGGGGTCCTCAAATATTTTAAACAGAGGGCCAGTTCACTGTCCCTCAGATCGTTGGAGGCCGGACTATAGTAAAAATAAAAACTAAGAAAAAATTCCTATGCACACTGCATATATCTTATTTTGAAGTGAAGAAAGAAAATGGGAACAAATACAGTATGTGGCCCGTGGGCCGTAGTTTGAGGACCACTTATAGGATGAAACTAGTACTACTGTAAAAATGTTATATGCTATAAGTGTTCTGCAATGGGGCAACTGATAATTTTATAAATTTAGCTATTTTGTCATTTATTAATGACAAATATGTAATGTAATGACAAAAATGCTATACTTCTGTGTAACAAAGCAGCCCCAAATTTTGTGCAGGAAAAAAAAAAACCAGCTATTATACTTACTATTTTGAAATCAGTAATTCAGTAATGGAATAGTTGGTCAGTATGTCACTGTTCTCCAAAGATTGGAATTTTTACTGTGGGGCTGGAATGACTGAGATGTTAGGATAACTTGACTGAGGTCATTTGTATGTCTAAGGACTCTGCTTCAGATTTCATCTGAATTTGTCAGTAAATCTTTTTGTACTATGCTTACCATCTCATGGTTACCATTTAGAAGCACAAAAAAAGCTTTAAATAAAATTAGGAGGGTAAGAGATACTCATAAAAGAAATAAAGATAGAAATAAAAGTCTTAAACACATTCTTGGAAAAATACCTTAAACATTTGATGTAACATAAGAAAGGGAAAGAACTAAGTTCTCTACATGTCTTCAAAATCATTAAATGCTTTCAATGTCTTTACTCTTTAGGAAAAAGAACAAACTTTAAACCCAAAGCCTTTACTAACTGACTGCATTTAGCAATAACTGAATAACAGTTTTATTTTGCTATTATTACCCTTCTTTTTATTTTTGTTTTGTGCTTTTTTTGTTATGTATTGTTTTGTTTTTGTCTTTTTTGGCCACATGTGGTGACTACTCCAGGCTATGCACTTGGAAATCGCTCCTGGCTTTGGGGACCACATGGGATGCTGGGGATGCATTTATCTAGGCATCTGCGCTCAAGCCAGACGCCTTATGACTCGAGCGGCCCCAATTATTATTATATTCTAATTATGACAGATAATATGAAAATATGTTTATTTCTTAAATATTTATGATCTGGGCATAAGAATTCCTTTTAAAATCTATATTTGTGAAGTTTAAACAGCATGCTGAATGTACTGGTTACCACTAAAGTGTCAACAAAAATTGCAACAACCAAAAAGGAGAAATTGTGTGCTATTTTTATGGAAGTCAGGCCTGGAGATTTTGGAAGAACTGATTTTAATATTTTAACTGCTATACACAGATATGAACAACAACTAGATCACAGAGATCCTAAAAAGACCTTTAGAGAGTCTAAAAAGACCTTTGTATAACTAGACCTTTAAAATGGACTCGAAGATCTAGCATTATGATGCAGATCTCAAGCTCCTAATCTCATCTCTAAGCCAACCAGGTCAAGGATGAGTGAGAAGATCAAAAAGCCTCCACAATTTCAAGTCCCTGAGTAGCTTATGTGGGCTATAAAGGGCATATCAATATATTTCAATAAAATATAAGAGCTTTTGAACTGCATAATAACTGAAAATGGAAAATTACAGCTTGGATAACTGAAAGTGCCTGGGAGATTTTTGAAATCTGCCCAAGACATGATTCAGTTTGCTGTCCATTGGATCAGATTTTGACATAAGAGGCAGTGATTGGTAAAGAGAAAACCTACGGTCTGTTTACTCTAGAAGCCAAAGACAATTCAACCAAACAACTTCTCTTTTTTAAAAAAAAATTAGTACATAAGGAAAACATAAGTAAAAGCACTTAGTTTTTAATAGAATGTGGAAAAATTATACAGAGATATAAGGATAATGAACATTTAAGAAGCCACTTAAATTGCAATCAGATTATTGGAGACTGATGTATATAGTATGTATTTAAGAAACCTCTAAATCTTAAGAACTTGTGAGATATAGTGGATCAGTGTGTGCTAGGAAGAACATTAAACATTGACAAATAAGATGGATATCCGAGGTAAAAAAAAAAAAAACGAATCCAGCAAAACATACCATGGCTTTGGGCACTTACTGTTCTTGGTCATGCTTCATAATTTTTTATAATAAAATTTTTATTTAAGCACCATGATCGCAAGCATGAATGTAGTTGGGTTTCAGTCATAAAGAGAACACCCCACTTCACCAGAACAACATTTCCACCACCAATGCCCCACCCTCCCAAGCCCTCCCTGTATTCTAGTCAGGCATTCTACTTCTCTCACTCATCAAGATTGTCCTGATAGTTGTTAGTGTAGTTATTTCCCTAACTGTACTCACCATTCTTTGTGGTGAGCGACATATTGTGAGCCAGTTCTGGCTGTCATCTCTATTGTGGGAGACATAGTTCCATGCTGACACCGTCAGTTGTCCTAAACAACATTAGGAGTGAACCGTGAGTAATGCAGTGTACCTAACTCCCAATTTTGCATAAGTATAAATGTGCCATACAAGGAATGAGTTTTAAGAGATACAGTCTGGGTTTTCTTCTAGGTAGAGCTGAGTTTACGATCTATTTCTACCACACACTGGGAGGTGACCTTAGACATATATTGTTACCTGATTTTCAGTATTCTTGGCCAATGTTTCATACTTCTTAGTACTTATAAATAAAAACATGGGCTGGAGAGATCTCTTTATTCGCTCTTTATCCCAAACCCTAATCTGAATCCTGATACCACTGGACCACCAGAACACCTTAGGAATGACCAATGGTTCCCAATACCATGGACCTTATGAAGCTCTGCATTTTCCCACCACACCTAGGTCTAAGTGGTTATCTGTCTATATTAATTGACTACAACCATGATTCCTGAGTCCCCTGAGGACTGCCTGATAGTCCCACTATATATAATTAAGTGGGCAGAATAAAATTACTATGAGACTATATGCACAGAGTACATTTCCTTATTTCTGTAGCATGGTTATGCTCAAGGTACTTTAGCAATTTTCTTTGTTCTCTGGTACCTTATAAATACCGTTTTAATTAGAAAACAAATAACATGGAAGATTTTATTTATTATATTAAAACATACACATATAAATAACTTAATAAAACTATATATACTATATTTTCCGGCATATAAGATGACTAGGCATATAAGACGACCCCCTAATTTTACAGATAGAACATGGGTTTAGGCCTATATTCGCTGTATCAACAGAACGTTCCTGTGCTGCAGCTGTATGTACCACAGTGAGCCAATCACAACAAGCAAAGGTTCAAAGGGTATACTGTAATAGACTTCCTCTCTGACTCTGGCCCATTTGAGCAGGCTTTTGACAGTATAGATTCGGATCCAAAACAGTGTCTAATTTGCATGCATAAAAAGCCGGCTTGGATTGACTGAATTAGAGAGGCAGTCCGAGCAGCCTTGCAGTGATTGGTCCCTTATCATAGGCACCTTTTCTGGCAATTCCGTGATGGCGTCAGTTAATCTCCCCCAATACACGAACCAAACAACACCCCACCCTCGGACTCTAGCACTGAACCACCAACACGGTTAGCTGGGTTTTGCCAGAAGTGGCTGCCAGATCTCCTGAGTACTGTTTGGGAGCCCCCAAGAAAAAGATTTGGAAACTCTGGGGCCTGATTTTTTTTTGTTTCCTTTAGCGGCATATTGAAACATTTTTTGGGATATACTCGGCATATAAGACGCCCCTGATTTTCGGTTGACCTTTGTTTGTTTCAAAAGTCGTCTTAAACGCTGGAAAATATGATATGCATGATACCATAAATGCAACTATAAGTATATCTGTAAGAAAAATTAAATAAATCATTAAAATGGAAGACATGTATGTATATATATGAAAGATCTGTTATCATATGTTTTTCCAAGCTCATGTATTTGTATTTATTATACATACATACATAAGTATACATTTTATATATATATGCTAAATTTTGCTAATATATCTATTTAGACTCTTTGGATTTTAAGGTTTGAATTTGAATTTTTGGTGAATTTGTTTTAATTTTAGGGATATTTTTAAGTTGTTTTTGAAATTGTCCCAAACTATGGGATTTAAAATATATCAGTTTTATTTTTCACACACACAGTGCTCAATGTTATTTCATGAATAATCTCATGAGTAATAATCTCACGAGCAATCTCATGAATAGATTACTCAATCATAATTTGTGAGTATTCCAGGATCTCTCCTCAATATATATAAGTAAGTATAATTATATATATGTGTGTTTGTACATATGCATATATGCATGTATGCCCAAATGTAAACAATAAATTGTACACTAGAAATGATAAAAATTGAAAGTAATGAGAAATGGCTGTTTAAATTTATACCATATTAAAAGTAAAAATTTAGACAACTCCAGGAATTCAGCAATAAAACCAAACCAATCAACAGCATAAGAACTCGCATATCTCAAGGGAAAAAATATATCCCTGCCTACTAGTCCAATTCATTATCCCCTTTTGAAAGTAGTGTGCCTGTAAGCATGTATTAGTAATTTTAGAGGATTACACCTCACAAAAAATTTGTCAAAAGGTCTTAGTCCTTTACTTTTAAAGTCAGTTCTACGGAGCTTCTCTTTTTCTTCCTCTAACTTCCTTCCAAATCCTTAGTGACTCGACAGCTGCAATCCCTTCCTCCCACTACCCCATTCACTGTGGAGCTCTGTTGCCAGTGGAGATCTCCCTTGCTCCCAGAAGCTCGCTCTATCCAAGAATTTAGGTGGTGAACTTAAAGTAGCAGAAAGTAGTCAATAATTAGAAAAGCAGACTTTTAGCCAAAGTAACTGGAACTTGGAATTTCATATCTGCAGATATTGGTTTCACTAATTAACCAGCACAAAAATAATGGTCTGTGTTTGTTGGGGGAACATGGCCTTATAAACTTTTGGCTGGGCTGTTACAAATGAACAATACACAGGAAAAAGCTAAAAGTTGAAGAGAAAGGCATTTTCACAAAGTTTTATAGTATGTGGTTTGGGGTCCTCAGGGCAAACATATGCATTACACATCTAACCCCACACTGAGAAAATAATCCCTAATGTTGGTTTCTCTGCTAGTCCTATTAAAAATTCCCCCAAATGGAAATGCAGCCAATTTCAGGGTAAGAATAAATGGCTCATAGTTCCTTCTGAAATGATATCCAAAATTCATGCTTTCAGTACTGTACACAAAATCACTGGGGAGAGGAATGTCTCTGATTTCTGGAGTGTCTGAAAAGGTCACTGTGTTGATCCAACTTCATTTATTTCAGGCAGAGAGACTAAAATACCTTTTCTTTAGTAATGATTAGAATGTAGATTTCACATCAAAGGAGGTCAAATCTTAGATTTGCTATTTTGTATAATGTAGTTAGAAGCAGTGGGGGGCTTGTTCTTTGTGTTTAATAGTATCCTACCTCGAAAAATGTGAAAGACATATAGGAATAGGGGGACCTCCATTTACTCTACTAGATATTTTTGTGGATGATCTACATCAGGTGATACTGATGCAAGTATTCAGGTGAGTGGAGGTATACAG
This sequence comes from Crocidura indochinensis, assembly GCA_004027635.1. Taxonomy (NCBI): domain Eukaryota; kingdom Metazoa; phylum Chordata; class Mammalia; order Eulipotyphla; family Soricidae; genus Crocidura; species Crocidura indochinensis. Next base: position 19,636 of record PVKC010018208.1, read on the forward strand.
CACTTTTTTGACATGGAGGGGAGCACAAACCAGTGGTGCTAAGAGTTTCCTCCTAACTCTGCTGAGGGTTCTCTTCTGCCTGTGCTCCTGAGACTGTATGCAATGCCAAGGATCAAAAATGGGTCAGATTCTTGAAGCATAT
>PVKC010018209.1:0-19774 GCA_004027635.1 Crocidura indochinensis
GGCAAGGCAGGCACCTTACCTTTAGCACTACTGCCCGGCCCCTAATTTGAGCTGATTTTTTTTTGGGGGGGGGTCACACCCAACAGTGCTCAGGGGTTTCTCCTGGCTCTATGCTCAGAAGTAGCTCCTGGCAGGCACGGGGGACCATATGGGACACCAGGATTCGAACCAACCACCTTTGGTTCTGGATCGGCTGTTTGCAAGGCAAACACCACTGTGCTATCTCTCGGGCCCCATGTTGGACTTTCATAGGAGGCATTGGCAGCAGCACAGAACCTTGTACTGTGTATTTGCTCTGGCCTGAAAGAATCCACAGAGCCTGTGAGCAGGGTACCAGCATATCAGGTCTTCAGTGTGTATGTGGGAAACCGGGCAGGTATTTGTGTTACCTGCATTGATATGCACCCCATCTGGAGTGTATTTTCCGGGTCAGAATGTGGGATAATTCTGACTAGATTTCGCTTTGCAGTTTTCACAGGCACTTTTTTTGGTGTCCAATCTAAATATATTGTTTCCCAACTTCCTAGAAACCGTAAAGGAAAAAGTCTATAATTTTACTGTCTTAGTGATCATTTTACTATATTAGTAAAACAAATCACCTCTATGGGTAAAGGATAAAAATAATCCATAACACTCTTGGCTCCAATCCCAACATGTTCTCTGGAAGGCACAGGAATCGATGTATTATTGGTTACATCAGTTCCGTGCTATGAGTGTGGGATAGTGTGTGTGTGTGTGTGTGTGTGTGTGTGTAAGTGTAAATGTAAGACAAAAGGGCTTCTCAGTCTTTACCAAGGCCTAAATCTACCCAGATAAAGGACAGTGTGGCCATATGTATTTCTTTGGCATCATCCTACATCCTACCCCACTTCTGATGAGAATGTTGTACTGCCTAGTTTTATGTGATGTGCATATGCAGTTCAGTTACTAGCAGTGTGTCATTGACTTGTCTGTGGATAATCATGGCTGATCTTTGGCTGCATAACTTAGACTTTAACTATATATGATGAAAAGACCCTACCTCATACTTTTCATCCTAAAACAGTGGACCTAGTCCTTGTCTTCTCCTCCTCTCTTCTCCGGTGCTCTTTGCTTGTCCATTCTGCTACCTGTGTACCTCAATCACCTGCTTCAAACTATTCCCAAATGAAGGGAGCGCCACTTCAGGTGAAAAATTTCCCATAAAACTATGCCTTAGGGACAGTGGATTTCTCTCTGGATCTGATGCATTCCAGTGGGCAGTAATGGGAATTGAACTTTAACTCAAGTTCCAGTAACTTGAGTTATTGCTTGTGTCACACCTGCCTTCTCTGGTCTTTCTTATTTCTCTCTGGGGACAGTGCTGGTGGGTTGAGGGGGTCAATATGCTTAGGGCCTACACCCTAGAGGGACTGTGGGGCCACTGCTGCCAATGAGTCTGGACTGACTCTCCTCCTAAGAACAAGCTAATGTATATCCCACAGTATGTGGCAAGCCCCAAGAGTTCAGCCTCTAAGGGCATGTCCTGAGACATTTCAGCACAGCCCACCTTGGAGGGAATCCAGGGCCCCACAGACAGAAAGTATGCATGCTTCGTCATGCATCAGAATTTTCTGCTTAGTCTGGGGAATGGTGCCCCAACTTCATTTGGATTTAGCCTTGTGCATATACATGACTAGAATGCCCTCTCTACTCAGGGCCCTGACATTCATGTTTGCTTTCTAGACAGAGGCAGGGGAAGGTGTGGACATGAAACTGTGGTTCCTGATTCAGTGAGGGGTGCTCCAACACAACCCACCTTATCCACCTGTTTTTGTCCTAGCGAAGAGAACAAGTGACTCCTGCATTAATCCATTATTTCTAAAACATGCCCCCCATTCCAATGGATAGAGTCTGGAGGGGAGACCTCTCCACAAATCTGAGTCTGTCCACAGATCACAGAGAAACACCCCAGAGGGACACTCTGGCTACAGAGTCCCATGGACACATATGCTCTGCACTGTGAGGAATAATGAGCCAAGGCAGAGATGCAGCAGCCCACGCAATTTCTTCTCCAGCTTTTTCTGCTGTTCAGTGGTGTCCCATCTGCTCCCCAACCTCAAGAGGAAGCACTGCTACTGGTGTTACCAAGAGTCCAAAGCAAGGGCTATGAGCAGTCTTGTCCTCTGGAGCTACCTTGGTGCTCCTGCAGCACCCTCTGGTGGCTCGATCATTACAGACATGTTGGCTCTCTTTGGGGACTGCACAGTAGTGTGCCAGGGACGGAGTTCCTCAGCCTTCTTCCATGGCAACTGTCACTCTTTGCCGCTCCTCCATATCTCTCATGTTTGCTGCTGAGTCAATGCTGATGGCCTGAGTAACGGCCCTGTACTCAGTCAGCTATCCTGGTCTGCTTTCTGAGCAGGCCACTATTTGTCCCTACTCTTTCTGTCCCGGCCCTGCCTCCTCAAGGCTGTTCGAAGGCTCCTTTCATTGTGGTGACCATAGAAGGAGGGAGGTTCTTGCACAGCCAATGTAGATGAGTAGTGAAGAGAAGAGTCTGCTGGATCTCAACAGTGGTGGCACAAGAGTGTTTGTGTTTGAGGCAATGAAAGAATTACAGAGATCAGGTTGAGATGATGGAGTCCTTTTCTATTTTGCCAAGTGTTCAGTAGGCAGCAGTGGCTTTATTCTTGATTTTAAGAAGATCTAACATTTTTTCCACTTCCTGAAGTACCATTCTCTTAAAACAAAAGAAACCTACATTGACACTTTCCAACTTTCAGGGTCCAGAGTGCTAATCATTACACCATGGGGTTGCAGGTGCACTTTTCAACTTTCATAGTGAGCCTTGACTTTCAGTTCAGGCCTATTTGTGCCTCTTGGTATGTGTGTATGAGAGGAGAGTGAACATGTCTTTCATACTCCACACAGTGAATATATGTGGGTGCATACACACATCTACCACATACATGTATGGGCACATGCACACATGCACAATAAACAGGCATGCAGTGCACCCACAGAAGATACACAAGCACACATGTATGCATGATACACATGTAAAGAATACACAAGTGTACTTGCACAGGGTGGCACTGGTTCACATATGGACACACAGGTGGGCACACATGCACATAGAATACACAGGTACATACACATAGGCTACACAAAGACACAGGCAGTTAAACACATAGGCATGTGTAACATTGATATCCGTGCAGAAAAACACATGACCCATGTGGGATTCGTACATGAGCATTTATGTGTAGGTTGCATAGTGCACATTAAGCACATGTGGGCATGTGTTCGTGGATATACATTTGGACAAATGCACACATACTCTTAGTATTCAGAGCCCATTTTCCTGGTGCCAGTAGCCTGTGTTCACTGAGACAACAGCTTTGGTTACTTCTTTGTTTTCTTCCTGAGCACTCCACAGGGCGCACAGTTATCAATCACCTTCACTTGCCTGTTGCCACTGCCACTGTCACCTGCAAGTTAGTACTGTGTGAGGACCTGAAGGTCAGTCCTCCTCCAATATACATAGAAGTCTCTGGAATTAGGAAGGTTTCTCTGTATAACTCCTCCCTCCTTGCAATAGCAGAGTGATAGTTCCCTGAGCAGTGTCCTGCATTGTTAGGGGAGACTAAGAGAGCAGCAGAATAATCTTTAGGGTAAAGCATTAGGGTATAAAGGACTGATTTTAAATAAAGAACTTGCTTTGTTTGAGCCTGGTGTCTTCAGAGACTGGCACATATCACAAAGAAAAAGAACAACTAGTGCTGACATGGATACAGGGAGAAAGGAGTTCTCATTCATTTCTGGTGGGAATGCCATCTAGTCCAGCCTTTCTGGAAAGCAATATTGGTATTCTCAAAAAACTAGAAATTAAGCTCCCATATAATTTAGCAATACCACTCCTAGTGATATACCTCAGGAACCCAAAACACAATACAAAAAATGTCCTCTGCACTCTTATGTTCATTTCAGCACTATTTATAATACCCAGAATCTGGAAACAACCTGGTGCCTGAGAACAGAGGAGTGGCTAAAGAAACTATAGTACATCTATACAATGGAATACTATGCAGCTATTATGAAAAAATAAATAATGAAATTTGCCTCCATATAGATTGGACATGGAAATTATTATACTGAGTGAAAAGAGTCAGAGGGAGAGGGATAGACAAAATAATCTCACTCATTGTTAGGATATAAGAAAAATAAAAGACAGTATAACCAGAGACAATAGAGATGTGGCTGCAAGGACCAGCCCATGGTATAAAGCTTACCACAAAGAGCAGTGATTGCATAAAAGACATTGAAATAATTCCCAGAGACGAGGGCGGGATGAACTGGCTCAAGATATGAAGCTCACCACAAAAAGTGGTGAATATAGTTAGAGAAATAACTACACTGAAAACTATCATAACAATATCAGTGAGTGAAGTATGTAAAAATCCTGTCTCGAATATAGGCAGGGGCAATGGTGATGGGAGGTTGCACTGGCAAAGGCGGGTGTTCTTTTTATGACTGAAATCCGACTACAGTCATGTTTGTAATCACAGTGATTAAATAAAGATATTATATATTTTTTAAATACAAGACAGTGAATAAAAAAAAAGCAGTGAGTGCAGTTAACTGCACTGACAACTACCATTACAATGATAGAAAGAGAAGCAAAATGCTGGTCCCAGAGACAGGATGTGTGTGGGGAGGGAAATGGGGACATTGGTGGTGGGAACCTTAAACTGGTAAAGGGCAGTGTACATTCTATGCTTAAAAGCCAACTATGAACATATCTGTAACCACAATGTTTAAATAAATAAATTATTAAAAAAAAAAACCCTAGTTATCTTGCATCTTGAATTAGAGACTTGCCATATGTGGTGTTAGAATCTGGGTTGGCTTTTCTAGATGTGGAGCTACTGTCACCAGTTCATGGTACTCCTTCTTTGCTGACCTCACAAAAGTTCCTGGGTGAGTATGGGCCACTTGCACCCTGGCTCATCAGAGTGGCATCCAGCCACCTCAGTTCTGCCTGTGAAGGGAAACAACTGTTTCAAGCAGCTGTTGGGATCTTTGTGATGCTATTTCAGAACTGAGACAAAGAAAACATGGGGTTAGGTTTCTTTCTCTGCAGCAACATAGTAATTTGCTATGTGGTGTGTGGTGTGTGGTTTGTTCTTTCAGACAGCCTTGCTAACCTGCAAGCCCAGCTGTTCAAGGCAGCTCAAGGCAGCCCTGGTTTAGGGAGAAGCCTGTTGCCTGCTGGCTAGTTGATCTATGTGTGAGCTTGACTCAGCTCTGCCAGAAGGTGGCGCTCAGACCCTTCTAGTGGTACCTTGTTCAATACTGGGGTCAGTGTCATGAGACTATGTCAGGACCCTGCCACTCTGCCTCTGACCCAGGGGCTCCCTCCAACATCCCAACTGCAAACTGACATTTTTTAATGTCTCTAATTATGTAATTATGTAATGCAGATATGCATTGTGTGTATATGTACACACAGGCACTACCCCATATCACACACACTTTGCATGACAATGCAACATACATATATTCCATACACAGTACATACATGATCCACTGTTCATACTACACACACACACACACACACACACACACACACAATTGACAGTATCCAAGATGCATATGGACAGGGGCTAGAGCAATAGTACAGCAGGTTGGGTCCTTATCTTGCTCATGGCTGACCCGGGTTTGATATTTAGCACCACATATGGTCACTCAAACCTGCCAGGAGTAATTACTAAACTCAGGGTTAGAAGTAAGCCCTGAACATCACCAAATGTGACCCCAAAACTAAACATAGCAAGTGCACATGGACAAAAACATGCACATGTAATGTGCCCATACCCATATACTTGGAAAGACATGCACACATGGTTGGAATCTGGCAAGCCGATGGGCAGTATGTGGAGCTTATAAAGAGTGGGCTGCAAAACATGCTTCTGTCTAGTGATTTTCTTCACAGGGCATATAAACTCTGCTCTCATGGGAGCCCTGGGTTCAGACATGATGTGCCTTTGGCAGATTGGTAGCGTCTCTGTAAAAGCCTCTCATTTTGGCTGCAGCTATGTTGTGATTTTCACTAAAACTTTACTAATTACCTTAGATAAAGGCTTTTAATGCTTGGTTGTGCGTGCAGGCTCCTGGGATATCTGCCAGATGTTCCTCACCCTAGACCCCCACTCTACCCACAGATATTGCTTTTGGGAAGAGAAGCGGGGGCCTGTCAGGGCCTAGATGCCTGGTTGCTGTTTACTGTCTGTCTGTACCCCACTCCTCTGCTTTGTTCCTGCCCAGTGCCCAATGTGGTCCTCCTGGTGTAGAGCAGTGTGACTGAAGACTGATCAACGTCAGAGTAAAGTATGAGATTGCAGGGTCTGAATTTGGTTTGGTGATAACTGTATCCTGGGAACTGTAGCAGGTAGACACAGCTTCCAGGGAGCCTAGAATAGCCTTTAGATGTGCTTTCTGGGCCAGAAGCAAGCAGAGGGCTTGTCTCTGAACTTCTTTCTGGTCGTACACCAAAGCATCAAGGTGAAGACTTAGCAGGGAGACCTCTGCCATCAGGCTGGGTCTTGTGACATTCTGCATTTTGACATCATCCTTGTATTTCAGAAGGGGTTTTAGTGAGAGCCTCACTGAGTGATTGCAAAGATGACAACCTTCTGTAAGGAAAAAAAGAGGTTTGCCTCCTACAAGGTTGCATAGTACCTGCTTGTCCTTGGAAGTCCTAGACCCTACAGACCAAACCCACAAACTGAGCAGGACAGACAGCACTGGTGCTAGATGGCCAGACTCCTGGTGTTCTTTAACTGGGGATTGGTCCGTGGTGAGCCCATGAGTCTCCACATTCAAGATGGCTATAGCAGTTACTGTCTTTGGACAGCTGTCATCAGAGGGCTGGCCTATAGATGAGTCCTTGTGTTTTCCTCCAGGGTCTTTCTGAGTCCTGAGCCCTAGAGCTGCATGGGTCACCTATAGAGTGAGCAGTGGGTAGCTCTAGAAGTAGAGTGCTATTCTTGGGGTGCTCTGTGGCCAGGTTGCAGAAGGAGCATGACCTGAGGGGTTACCAAGTGGTCACTCAGCACTAGAGCTTGTGAATGCTGGATTGGTCAGCATGAGGAGTCTGATCATTCTGGGACAGTGGGCATAGGCCTTACAACAGGAGTATTTGTGATTTCGTAGTTTTCAAGTGATAGGACAGTGGTGCTGTGACCCGAGGGGGCTCTGCTTGTGGGTCTCACAATCAGAGGGAGGCCAGTGCTCAAGTTTCCCCCGGGTTCAGCCCTGCAAAGGCCCAAGGCTGCCAGGTCCCACGGCTACTAGGCTCACAGGGGCCCATGAGGCCCAGATGCCAGGTGAGGCCAAGAGCCCACCCATGGATACCAACATGTAGCACCAGAGAGGAGAGAAAGAGAAACCAAGTACACTTTTTACTCCTGGAGTTTAAGGCCTGTTTCCTTTGCCTAGGGGTTTTAGAGAAAGGGAGAAGAGAGATAGATGGAAATTCACTGGCCAGAGGGGAGGCCCTGGTACAAAAAAGAAAGAAAAGGGAATAGATAAAAACAGGCAACATCTTTCTGATGCTTTATCTCTGCACACACACGTGCGCGTGCGCGCACACACACACACACACACACACACACACACAAATGGACTGCAGGTGCTTCTCTGGTCACTATCCTCCCCCAACACTTCCATAACAGTTCAAGTTTTATTTTATATCTGACATGACAAGGGATGTGTCATTACTGTGGTAGTAACCAAGGGACATGTCGAAGTCCAACTGCAGAACAAGTCCCTTACCTAGAACAATGCATCTTGAATATGGTACAGTCACTATGTTATTTCCTCCATGACTTGTCTATGCTGGGACAAGACACTGGATGAGCACCTGAAGGACTTTTGCCAACAGCAAGCATTTATTTATTGGGGCTTTCCTGCCCATCAGGAATAAGAAAAATAGTACATTCTCCCAGACTGCCATGCAGGTTGGACTCAGATGGCTCAGCAGCTCAGGCTGCTCCAGAGCCTCCACACCATGTCAGAGCTGCCACCTCAGTAACACATCAGACACCATATGGTGGCCATGTCAGTGCCACCACAATAGTGCCATCTCAGCTGCTACCTCAGTGCTATTTGGTTAGTGCCTCCCTGTCAGAATCACTCTCATCTCTGCCCCATCAGTGCTACCACATGAGTGTCCCATCAATGTCTGTGTTGCTAGAGTGGGACTAAAGATGCATCTTATTCTTGTCTTTTTCTTGGCCACTCACAATCCTACCACTTCCTCAGTTCTGCCACATCCCTCAGTCACGTTCCTCACCTTTATCACGTTAGCTGACCTGTTGTCTCTTGGCATGCTGACACATATCTGATCAGAGCACAGACATTCCTACTCAAATATGACATTGGTGCTAGAGAGAAGAGAACTAGGCAGATGACAGTAACCATGAGAGCCAGCGTCCCCTGCACCCAGGACTTGGCCCTTCCCTCTGGAGCTGAGACCAGCTCTTGGTTGTTTCTATAGGAAGATGCAGCCCTGTTCCAATTAACTATGGCTCCCTTACTTGCTTGGCATGATCTACTAGCCAGTTTCTACTGCTCTACTGTTCGAACTTCCCCAGTCCCCATAACAAGGTTTCAGTTGCCATGATGTCATCATTAAGTCACCATAATGAAGATTGAAGGTTTAATAATGGGAAGTGTTACAAATTCCAATCAAATCATTCCTAAATTGATTAGTGACTTTCTACAAATGCCTGGCGTGCAAAGGCAGAGGCCTGTCTGCAAGACTGCCAGGGTTGTTGTGTCCGAGCTTAATAAATGCTGCTTTGGTTCTTCTATAATTGAGTTACTGAATTTTCTCCTCTTCCAAATTATCTTTGCATTGTGTCCGCAGGGCGCTGAAGGCCAGACATGGCTTTTAAAGCCTCTGTTAAGGGCATGGAGGGATTATGGGGTGTGAGCCTTGACCTAGGTCAAGAGAATAACAAGCTTAGCCTCTAGCCTTCCTCTGCCCCAGGGATCTACTTAGGGGTCAGCTTCTATAAGAAAGTGTCAGCCTATGACCTCAGGCTTCTAAGCTCCTGACAGAGGAGTTGTGGGAGCCTAGTAGGTGACCCCAGTCCAAGTCAGGATATTATCTCCTGGTGGCCCAGTGTAGACCAGCCCTTGCTCTGTACTGCCTCTTCATGTAGAATCCAGCACCACTGCTGCCAGAATAGAGTTCTGCCTTCTCCTGTCACCTGCAACCTCTGCCTTGTTCAGTGTTGGTATTAAGGGACCAGTACTCCTACTTCCAAGGCCCTTGCCTTCAGTCTTGTTACTCTGCATATATGGGAAAAATCTGTTAGAATTCCTGTAAACCAGTCTATGCCTACAGGTCTAAAGCCCAGGCTGAGGATAGAAGGATCTAAGGGACAAATGATAAAGCTGGGGGGCCAGGCGGTGGCGCTGGAGGTAAGGTGCCTGCCTTGCCTGCGCTAACAGACCGAGGTTTGATTCCCCCGGCTCCCCATATGGTCCCCCGTACCTGCCAGGAGCGACTTCTGAGCGAATAGCCAGGAGTAACCCCTGAGCATCACTGAATGTGGCCCAAAAACTAAAAAAACAAAAACAAACAAAAAAAAAACCGATAAAGCTGGAGGCCCAAGTCTAGGCCAACCGTGAGTGTTGTCCTGCTCCCCACTTGCATTGGACATGCAATTCTCAAACCCTGGTGACAACCATGTGTCTATGATGATATGAGAGGCAGACACAGGCTGCACAGCACCACCTTTAGGGCCTGAGCAAGAGGACCTGTTGTGAGTTCTCTTGCCTTGTTCTGCAAGATTTGTGCAGTGTTGGGGCCACCAACTGTTATGTCACTCGGACCCTGTCCATGGTGGCCTCCATCTCTCTTATCCTCATCTTCTTTGTGGGCCCTGGTCACTGTGATGTCAGGCTAGTGTTTTATTTTTTAAAGTTTTCAGTGGAAAAAGAAGACCAAGTCCTAACAATTGATCTGGATGTCAGTCTGGGGTACTTGACTGCTTTAGCCTATCTTAGGGACTTTATTCATCTATAGTCATGGCTTGAATGACTTGAAGCCTCCTGGCTTGAATGTGAAACATGTGGTAGCTATGTTGAGAGGCTTTTAGAGGAACAAGTTCAGAGCAGTGTCTAGGGTGGGAAGGGGGAGAATAGTTGAGTGACCACTAACCTCTTCTGCCAGTGGCCTGAGCTATTACCCATATGACCTTGGATTGTTTCTCCCCAGTGCCCTTGACTATTACCTCTGAATAACCTAGTCTTGTTGACCAAGATAACCTTTGGTGACCCCCAGGTTGATCTTGAGTTTGTGGCTTCTTACTGAAGTTGGCCATGTCACCCTGAGTGACCTTGGATTTGTTACTCCTGTGACACTGGTCTTGAATGTGACTTGTTGAACCCTCTTTCCTCATCCATACAAAAGAGGAAGATACTGAGGTGAGCTGCTAGTGCTGAATAAAAAGGAATGTGAGCATCAAAGGTGCTGGCTCCTCCTCCGCTATCCTCAGCCTGTTTGCCTGTGCTGAGGTTCCCTCAGCAATTCCTTTATAATCACTTCTGTTTGCATTTGTTGGGTTGGGTTTACTTATTCAAAACACTTTTCAGAGACTTATCTCCAGTGCCATGACTACAGACCACTGAGTTCAGTATTTCAGTTCTTGCACATAGCAGGCAGCACCCCGCAAGATGGCTGTGCCTCTTTCTGGGGCCAGTAAGAGGCCAGCCACTCATATGTGGTGCTGGTCTCATCTCAACTGGAGGTGGCATCAGGCAGTGGAGGAGTGTTGATTTAAAATTGTAACTTTTGGGGGCCGGGTGGTGGCGCTGGAGGTAAGGTGCCTGCCTTACCTCGCTAGCCTTGGACGGACCGCAATTCGATCCCCCTTGCCCCATATGGTCCCCCAGGCCAGGGGCGACTTCTGAGCACATAGCCAGGAGTAACCCCTGAGTGTCACTGGGTGTGGCCCAAAAACCAAAAAAAGAAAAAAAATTGTAACTTGTTTGTTTGTTTTGTTTAAACAGAAAGGTTGAATTGTAACCCATCCCCAATTTCCTGTTTCCCTTGTCTTCTTTTTTTGTTGTCTTTGTTTCTTTTTGGGCCACACCCAGCAGCACCCAGTGGTTACTCCTGGCTTTCTGCTCAGAAATCGTTCCTGGCAGGCATGGGGAACCAAATGGGTTGCCTGGATTCGAACCACTATTGGTCAGCAAGGCAAAAATGCCCTACTACTGGTGTGCTATCTCTCTGGTCCCTCTAACCTCTTCTTTTGAAATGTTAATCCCACCTGGAGACTCAAACTCACCCACACCTGGGATGGGCAGATTATTTTAAAATAAGGGAGGGGAGGAGCAGCAAGAGAAGCAGGGAAAAGCTGCTTGGTAGAGAAAGCTTAGCAGAGAAGCAGCAAGATACACACACAAACACACACACACACACACAAAAGCTGCTTGGTAGAGAAAGCTTAGCAGAGAAGCAGCAAGATACACACACAAACACACACACACATACACACACACACCTTCTGAGATAAAGACATGAGTTAGGCAAACATGGCGCAGTGACTCATGATGGAGAAAAGCGGTGAGGGGGTAAAGTGAGCTGACTTTAGTGAAACTTTAAGGTAGTGCTTGTGTATTATTTCTCCGCCATTATCCTGCATCATCAGACTTGTCCGCCTGAGGGGTTAGGAACATGGTGCCTGGGAGGGTCTCACCCAACATGTGGACTTATACTTTACATTTTTAATCAATAAAGGAGAGCAGGTCCTGTCTCACTCTAGGACAGTGTGAAGCCCTGGTGTCAATAGGAAAAATCTCAAAACAGCTCTTTACTTCTCTGTCTCTCTCTTGCTCAAAGGAAGTGCCTTTGCTCACAGGCAGTGTTTTCTAATGCTGAGAATGAAAATCATCATGGATTGAGCCCCTGAGTTTTCAGAGCAGGGCTGACCCTACAGTTCCAGCAGCTCAACTCGGCTGCCTTTCCCCTGAGATTTTGGGCTCTGTTCACAGCAGGCATGTACTTGGTGAGCTCCAGCTCTCAGTATATAAAGTCTATCTGTAGCAGGAAACACCCAGGCATCAACCTAGACTTATCTCCTCAGTTCTACATAAGCTCCCAAGAAGGAGGTGCTAGCCCTCCATGGTAGAGGGCAGAATAGGAGAATGGGTGATAATGAGGTCTGGCACAAGCTCTTCTGGGGTTGTGCAACCCCTTAAGTACTGATTCAGTGAAGAATCAGGGAGCTGCTACTCTGGTACTCTCACGTCTTTTCTCAGGCTGTAGTTATGGCTCATCTCACTCCTGCTCCCTGTGGTCCCTTGGCAGGACCACATCCCAGGAGCACAATTGCTCCTGTGGTTTCTTGGCAATGACTGCCACACCTGCTCCTTTAGTCTCTGGGCTCTTACTGTCCCACTCTGCTTCCTGAGATTCCAGGGCTGTGAATTTCCTACATCTGCTTCTATGGTCTTTTGGCTATGACTCTCCCACTCATGCTTCTGTGAGTGTCTCATTACTGCTTCCAGTGGCCTCAGATGTGACTATTCCACATCTGCTCTCCTGTTCCTGTGGTCCCTGAGTTGTGAACGTCCACTCCTGATTCTGTGGTACCTGGTCTGTGACTGTCAGGCACCTGTTCTCCATGGTCTTTTGACTGTGACTGTCCCACTCCTATCCCTTTGTCCCTGGTCTCTGTTCCACTCCTGCTCCTGTGATTCCCACTCTGACTGTCACATACCTGATCTCTCTATCCCAGACTCTGGTACTTCATTATACTGTATTCAGGTGGTCTCTGCTTTCCCACCACCATCTCACATTTAAATCTTATTGTCTCCACCAGTCCCAAGTAGGTTTGAGTCAATTGAAAGGCATCAAGGACTCAAAAATCTTCCTGGGCTGGAAAGAGTTTGTGGGAAGTGCACATAGTCCTCTTTGTTGGGATTATCTCAGGTTTGAAGGGGTCTGCTCCAAGCTCCAGGGGAAAAGCCCATTCAGACAGACTCTTTTCTGGGGCCCTTCTACCACTCTTGAGTCATTCCAATGTCTTACCACATCACAGATCCAAATCCTCAGCTCAAAATGGTAAGCACTATCACCAGGTCCAAGCTCTCCTCAGACCATGATCCTGAGAAGCATTCTGTTCCCTTCCTGCCTTCACTGAATCCTTCTTGTCAATAGAGTCCATGACTGACTGGCCTCACTAATCCCATGCTTGGACTACTATGTGTGTGTATATGGCAGTTGTAAGAATGGCTTTGGGCCTGGCACATCACTCATTGCACCCACATGCCAGCAGCTATCTCCTATAGGAATCATGTCTCACCTTCTTTGGATCTGTGGCTCTCACCTCATTTGAACCAGTGGTTATCACCTCCTTTTGGCCTATAGCTCTCTTCTACATTGAGCAGGTGATTCTTACCTCCTTTGGTCAGCAAAGTGTGAGCACTAATCGAGCACTAAGGTGAGCCTTCCTCTTACTTATCACTGGAAGTATAGGAGATGAGAAGGCAGAGTTCCCCTAGCTGTGCCACCTTGAGAGTGCAGCTCTTCCCTTCACTGCTCAAATGAGGGAGAAACACCCCTGGAGGGAAACTCCCCAGCAGTTTGTGACCATCTGAGATATGAGCCTCATTGAGTTACCAGAGCAGATCTACCATCTATGTGCCCTTTATATATATAGTTGGTTGGCAGGAATATATGACCAGGTAGCAATACCAGAAGTTGTTTATTTTAATTTATACATTGTAGTTACAAGGTTGTTCATAATACAATTGTTTTTTTTTGTTAGAGTTACACTCATACAATGTACAACCTTCAGAGTGCACATTCCCTATCACTAGTGTCCCCAGTTTTTCTCTCATCTTCCCCAGTGGCCTATCCCCTGCCTGTCTAAGGGGAATACATATGTTCTCTCTCTCCCTTTTTTTGCTTCCTTCTAGACACTTTGATTTGCAGTACAGTGCACGTTTCCCACCACCAGTGTTCCGAATTACCCTCTCATCTATCCTAAAGGGCAGGCATTTTTTTTCTCTCTCTCATTCTTCTTTTTTGACACTGTGGTTTGCACTGTTTCTAATTGAGGTGTATCATGCATATCATTATCCTCTTTCAGCACCCAGTTCTTGTCCTGAGTGATCAGTTCCAATCATCACTATCACCATAACTACCCTAACTTCATTCACCACTCAATGTGGCAATCTTCCTACTGTGCACTGGTCCTCCTGATCTCTGTTGTCTCTGGATATTATTACCATACTGTCATTTTTATATCCCAAAAATGAATGAGTTTATTTTATAATTCTTCCCATGGACTAATTTCACTCAACATAATAGTCTCCATATCCATGCACAGATAAGCAAATTTTTATTAATATATTTTATTTAAACATCTTGATTACATACACAATTGTGTTCAGGTTTCAGTCATGTAAAGGACACCACCCATCACCAGTGCAACGTTCCCATAACCATTGTCCCAATTCTCCCTCCTCCCCACACAACCCCCTCCTGTACTCTAGACAGGCTCTCCATTTCCTTCATATGTTCTCATTTTTAGGACAGTTCAAAATGTAGTTATTTCTCTAACGAAATTCATCACTCCTTGTGGTGAGCTTCATGAGGTGAGCTGGAACTTTCAGCTCTTTTCTCTTTTGTGTCTGAAAATTATTATTGCAAGAATGTCTTTCATTTTTCTTAAAACCCATAGATGAGTGATACCATTCTGCATTTTTATCTCTCTCTCTGACTTACTCAGCATAATAGATTCCATGTCCATCCATGTATAGGAAAATTTCATGGCATCATCTCTCCTGACGGCTGCATAATATTCCATTGTGTATATGTACCACAGTTTCTTTAGCCATTCATCTGTTGAAGGGCATCTTGGTTGTTTCCAGAGTCTTGGTATGGTAAATAGTGCTGCAATGAATATAGGTGTAAGGAAGGGGTTTTTGTATTGTATTTTTGTGTTCCTAGGGTATATTCCTAGGAGTGGTATAGCTGGATCGGATGGGAGCTCGATTTACAGTTTCTGGAGGAATCTCCATATCGCTTTCCATAAAGGTTGAACTACACGGCATTCCCACCAGAAGTGGATAAGAGTTCCTTTCTCTCCACATCCCCGCCAACACTGTTTGTTCTCATTCTCTGTGATATGTGCCATTCTCTGTGGTGTGAGGTGGTACCTCATAGTTGTTTTGATTTGCATCTCCCTGATGTTTAGCGATGTGGAGCATTTTTTCATGTGCCTTTTGGCCATTTGTATCTCTTCTTTGTCAAAGTGTCTGTCCATTTCTTCTCCCCATTTTTTGATGGGATTAGATGTTTTTTTTTTTCTTGTAAAGTTCTGTCAGTGCCTTGTATATTTTGGAGATTAGCCCCTTATCTGATGGGTATTGGGTGAATAGTTTCTCCCACTCAGTGGGTGGCTCTTGTATCCTGGGCGTGATTTCCTTTGAGGTGCAGAAGCTTCTTAGCTTAATATATTCCCATCTGTTAATATGTGCTTTCACCTGCTTGGAGAGTGCATTTTCCTCCTTGAATATGCCTGTAGTCTCAATGTCCTGGAGTGTTTTGCCTACGTGTTGTTCTATGTATCTTATGATTTCAGGTCTGATATCAAGGTTTTTCATCCATTTAGATTTTATCTTCGTACATGATGTTAGCTGGGGGTCTAAGTTCAGTTTTTTGCAAGTGGCTAGCTAATTGTGCCAACACTACTTGTTGAAGAGACTTTCTTTGCTCCATTTAGGATTTCTTGCTCCTTTATCAAAAATTAGGTGACTATGTCTGGAGAAAATTTTCTGAATATTCAAGCCTATTCCACTGATCAGAGGGCCTGTCCATATTCCAATATCATGCTGTTTTGATAATTATTGCTTTGTAGTAAATTTTAAAATTGAGGAAAGTAATTCCTCCCATGTTCTTTTTCCCAATGATTGCTTTCACTATTCTAGGGTGTTTATTGTTCCAAATAAATTTCAAAAGTGCCTGATCCACTTCTTTAAAGAACGTCGTGGGGATCTTTAGAGGGATCGCATTAAATCTGTTTAGTGCCTTGGGTAGTATTGCCATTTTGATGATGTTAATCCTGCCAATTCATGAGCAGGGCATGTGTTTCCATTTCCGCATATCCTCTCTTATTCCTGGAGCAGGTTTTTATAATTTTCTTTGTATAGGTCCTTCACATTTTCAGTCAAGTTCATTCCAAGATATTTGAGTTTGTGTGGCATTTTGTGAATGGTGTTGTTTTCATAATGTCCATTTCTTCCTTATTACTATTGGTGTATAGAAAGGCCATTGATTTTTGTATGTTAATTTTGTAGCCTGCCACCTTGCTATATGAGTCTATTGTTTCTAGAAGCTTTTTGGTAGAGTCTTTAGTTTTCTAAGTAGAGTATCATGTCATCTGCAAACAGTGAGAGCTTGACTTCTTCCTTTCCTATCTGGAATCCCTTGATATTTTTTTCTTGCCTAATCACTATAGAATGTACTTCCAGTGCTATGTTGAATAGGTGTGGTGAGAGAGGACAGCCTTGTCTTGTGCCAGAATTTAGAGGGAAGGCTTTTAGTTTTTCTCCATTGAGGATAATATTTGCCACTGGCTTGTGGTAGATGGCCTTAACTATGTTGAGAAAGGTTCCTTCCTTTCGCATCGTGCTGAGAGTTTTGATCACGAATGGGTGTTGAACCTTATCAAATGCTTTCTCTGCATCTATTGATATGATCATATGATTTTAATTTTTCTTGTTGTTGATGTTGTGTATTATGTTGATAGATTTACAGATATTAAACCAGACTTGCATTCCTGGGATGAAACCTACTTGATTTAGTGCATGATCTTCTTAATTCTACTTGCCAGAATTTTGTTGAAGATCTTTGCATCTGCATTCATCAGCGATATTGGTCTGTAATTTTCTTTTTTTTTTTTTTGTTCCATCTCTGTCTGGTTTAGGTATCAAGGTGATGTTGACTCATAAAAGGTATTTGGAACTGTTTCCATTTTTTCGATTTCATGGAAGAGTGTTGCCAAGACTGGTTCCTCTTGGAAAGTTTGAAAGAATTCATTAGTGAATTCATCTGGGCCTTGGCTTTTGTTTTCGGGCAGACATTTGATTACCGTTTTAATTTCATCAATAGTGATGGAGGTATTTAGGTATGCTACATCCTCTTCCTGCAACCGTGAAAGATTATAAGAGTTTAAGAATTCATTCATTTCTTCCAGGTTCTCAATTTTAGTGGCATAGAGCTTCTCAAAGTAGTTTCTGATTACCCATGAATCTCTGCCATATCAGTAGTGATCTCTCTTTCTCTTTCTTTATTAGTTTTGCCAGTTTTCTATCAATCTTGTTTATTTTTTCAAAGAACCAACTTCTGCTTTCGTTGATCTTTCGGATTTTTTTTGGATTTCAGCTTTTTTGATTTCTGCTCTCAGCTTTGTTATTTCCTTCTGCCTTCCTATATTTGGGTCCCTTTGTTGAGCACTTTCTAGTTGTATAAGCTGCATCATTAAGCTATTAAGGTAAGCCACTTCTTCCTTCCTTATGTGTGCTTACAAAGCTATAAATTTTCCTCTCAATACTACTTTTGCTGTGTCCCATAAGTTCTGATAGTTTGTGTCTTCATTATCATTTGTTCCAGGAACCTTTTGATTTCCTCTTTGATTTCATCTCGGACCCACTGGTTACTCAGTATGAGGATGTTTAATTTCCAGGTGATAAAGTTTTTCTTCTTTGCTCCTTTGGAATTCAAAAATAATTTCAGAGTCTTGTGGTCAGCAAAGTTAGCATGCAAAATTTCTATCCTCTTGATATTATGGAAGTATGTTTTATGTGCCAGCATGTAGTCTATCCTGGAGAATGTCCCATGTACATTGGAGAAGAATGTGTATCCAGGTTTCTGGGGATGGAGTGTCCTATATATATCCACTTGGCCTCTTTCTTCCATTTCTCTCCTCAGGTCCAGTATATTCTTGTTGGGTTTCAGTCTGTTTGACCTATCCAGTGTTGACAAAGCCGTGTTGAGGTCCCCCACAATTATTGTGTTATTGTTGATGTTATTTTTCAGCTTTGTAGTAAGTATTTTGCTGGACCCTCATTTGGTGCATATATGTTTAGAAGACAAGACTAATCAAAAGACACACCAAATTTCGATATAAAGATGGCATCAAATCCCAGGACAATTCTTTCTTTCAATGTCAATGGACTAAATGCACCTGTTAAGAGACACAGAGTGGCTAAATGGATCAAAAAACTCAATCCAACTAGGTCTTTCAGTTTTTCTCTTAAGACTGGTTTTGAGTCTGTAAAGTTTCTGAGCTGTTTTTTGTCTGTGAAACCATGTGATTTCTTCCTGCTCTACATATCCCTTGATTAATATATAATGTCCATCTTTGTCCCTTCCAACATTCCTGAATATAAAGTTTGTAATATCTGATATTAGTATGGCAACTCTAGCATTTTTATGGATGTTGTTTGCTTGGATAATTTTTCTCCAGCCTTTTATTTTGAGTCTATGTTTGTTCTGACTATTCAGGTGTGTTTCTTGTAGACAGCAGAAAGTTGGATTGAGTTTTTTGATCCATTTAGCTACTCTGTGTCTCTTAACTGGTACATTTAGTCCATTTACATTGAGAGAAAGAATTGTCCTGGGATTTGCTCACATCTTTATATCGAAGTTTGGTGTGTCTTTTGATTAGTCTTGTCTTATAGTAGGTCTTTCAGGTTTTCTCTTATGAGTGGTTTTGAGTCTATAAAGTTTCTGAGCTGTTTTTTGTCTGTAAAACCATGTATTCTTCCGTCAAACCGGAAAGTGAGTTTTGCTGGGTACAGTATTCTAGGTGAAGCATTCATTTCATTCAGTCTTGTCACAGTATCCCACCACTGCTTTCTGACCTTGAGTGTTTCTGGTGACAGGACTGCTGTAAATCTCAAGGATGCTCCCTTGAATGTGATTTCCTTTTTTGATCTTGTTGTTTGCAGAATTATGTCTCTCTCTGTGGGATTCGTCATTGTGACTAGGATGTGTCTTGGGGTATTTTTTCTGGGATCTGTTTTGGTTGGTACTCTTTGGGCATGCAGGATTTGATCACATATATTCTTTAGCTCTGGAAGTTTCTCTTTAATGATGTTCTTGACCGTTGATTATTCCTAGAAATTTTCTTCCTGGGTCTCTGGGACTCCAATGATTCTTAAGTTGTTTCTGTTGATCTTATCATAGACTTCCATTTTCATCTGTTCCCATTCTTTGACTATTTTTACCATTGTCTGTTCGTTTGTTTTAAGTGTTTTTTCCAATCTCTCCCACTGTATGAAGTTGTTATTTATCTCATCTTCCACAGCACCAGTTCTATTCTCAGCTTCTCTACCCTAGTGTTGAGCTTATCCATTTTGTCATTCAATTCATTTACTGAGCTTTTCAGTGCTGTTATTTGAAGTGTTATTTCAATTTGGAGTTTGGTGATTTCTGTCTTCATATTTTCTTGGTTCTTTTTTTTAACTTCTTTTTTTATTATTATTATTTTTTTATAATAACAATTTTTATTTTAAACATAGTGGCTTACATATTGTTGACAATAATATTTTAGGTATATGTTAACATAAAATCAGGGGAATTCCCTTCACCAAACCGTCCTCCCTCTGCCTCTCTTCCCTTCGTACCTCACATGTCTTCCTCCCTCACCCTCGGGGCAGCTAGGTCAAGTGGTCCCCTCTGTGCCTAGCTAACTACTTGGTGGTCCTACACATGTTTAGT
>PVKC010018210.1:0-19760 GCA_004027635.1 Crocidura indochinensis
CTGTGCACTCAGAAATTGCTCCTGGATTGGGGGACCATATGGGATGCCTGGGGATTGAACCATGGTCTATCCTAGGTTAGCTTTGTTGAAGGCAAGCATTCAACATTTGTGCCACCATTCCAACCCAATTAATAGGGAATATTTCTAAAAAATACAAAGTTGTGGATAGGGAGATAATATTTTATTTTCATAATGTTAATTTGAACACATAAGAACAACACAAATTAATATTTATGAATACTTGAGCATTGGGTTGGTTTTCCCTCTCATCTCATATATGCTTCTGAAAAAATGTAAGATTAAAGATACATACAATTATAAATTGAATAGGTTAATATTTTAGTAGCACATTAAATTTTTAAATATAAACTGTTTCTTATTTAATATTTATTGTTGTACATTGTTATGCTAATATAAAACAAAAATACTCATTTGAAATTTAAAAAGAAAAGCAAAATAAGAAAGTTTATACAACATAAAATGTTTTTGTATTTTTGGCATTATTAACTTTTAGGTAAAACATATAAAATATAATTTTTAAATTGTGATTAGTTTTGTTCTTAGTAATGGTTTTCATTGAATGCTTCTCATATCTCTGATAGAGTTATAGACTCAGTAGTCTCTCTTGACCTCTCCCCATTAACTAAACATAATATTCTCCCCATTATCTTTAAGAAAATCTCAACTCATGCTTTGAGTTCACAAATCACATTCTCTCTAGTTCTCCACAGCAGTTCATGCAGTCCACAGCTAGAAGTTAATTCATCTAGTGTTTCTTACAAATAACACCAAGGCCATCTTGGATGGTGTGAAATACTGAATCAAATTTAATCCTGGAATAGTGCCTAAAATAAAGGCAAAAAGATGAGAAAGAATGAAGAGGTTAATTAGCAGAGAGCTCCCTATCTCAATTATTCTATCCACTCTGACATCTACTTATATATTGTAGTTATGCAAGGCCCTGTAGAGCAATTTCCCTGTACTGTTTCCAACTCTTTTTTATTTTTGCAGTAGCTCTAATATCATTATATATGTTTCCATGTATTTCTCTTTTCAATCTCCCACCAAGCCTTTATTTTGTTTAATACCCCATGTGGAGAGTGTAGAATAATGCCTGCATTTAGTAGGTATTTAACAAATGTT
Organism: Crocidura indochinensis; assembly: GCA_004027635.1. NCBI lineage: Eukaryota > Metazoa > Chordata > Mammalia > Eulipotyphla > Soricidae > Crocidura > Crocidura indochinensis. The sequence continues at coordinate 1,144 of PVKC010018210.1, forward strand.
TTAATTATAATAAATGACAAATGAATAGATGAGACAGCTGATATCAGATCTCAGAGTGAAATTATAGCATCCCTACATTTAGATTAGGATTTTAAATATTGTATGAGAGGATTAAAACCTCATTTTAGTAACACAGACTATCCTTTATACACAGTAAAGGAACAATATTACTAAATAACAGGTGTTGATATGTTTGGGTTAACTTTTTTGAAGATAAATTTAAAGGAAGAATGAGAGTTTGCCAGGTGGGATTCAATAAGAAAGGATAATAATTCTTTGTGAAAGACTGACATCCTGGTTGGTAGAAAAGTTGATGATCTAGGCAGATAGACAGTGGACTATTGACCATTTCTGCTTTCAACAGAGACAAGGGTTGACAATGTCCCATGTATTATTTGTCATGTCTTCAAAGAAAAAAATAAAGTGTATTTAATGTCTTTTTTAACCCCAGGTTTAGGTCTTAGTGGAAGGGCTGAGAAGATGGAGGTGAAAATTCATATAGGTGTTTTTGACTGTCCAGCTCTGGTCCTAGACTTGGCTATCCATTAAGCATGGACTCTGAGGAATCATTTCTATCTGCACATAGATAATAAAGCAATACCATCATCTCACTTATCTCTCTATCTCCTTATCTCTCATCCTACTAAGTAGCTTATAAACATTTCTTTCAACCACAAATATTATTCTCTCCATTACTATTTCTTAGTTAAACTGCAGGACTGGTGATGGGAATGTTGCACTGGTGAAGGGGGGGTATTCTTTACATGAATAAAACCCAATTACAATCATATTTGTAATCAAGTTATTTATATAAAGATCTCTATAAAAAAAACTGCAGGACCCAAAATCAGCTGGGTTACTAACAACTGTTGGGCTGTCATTCATTTTGACTCTTGAATTTAGTAAAGGCGATTCTTATGAAATAATGAGCTAATTATAATGATTTAAATGTTTCTATTACAAAGATTGTGATTATGTGCTAAATGATATCTAGATGACACAAAAGAAAATTTTATTTTTTGAGAACCTAACCACATGGGATTGTTGTTCTTAGCTTATGACATCTCCTGCCCTCCTCATTAACTACCTAATAATGTAGGAACATAATGTCCTGTTATACATAATTTGTGTGGGTTATAGAGAAGCTAAAGAACTTTGGAGAAGTTATAGTTCTGGTTTGTGAAGATGCCTAGCATTAAGCTCAGACAATTGCACAGGGGAAGTTCTTGTTAGTGAGATAAAGAACAGAACAGATGGGACATAAAAGAAGTAAGCATATCATTGAGGAATTAGTACTGACTGGAATTAGGAGTTATAAAAGTAGAAAAGTCATGTAGCATGGATGTGCATCTTTCTCGTTTCTACTGGTAGCTTTCATGTAAAACCCTAGGTACTGATATATTCTCAATATGGAGTGATTATTATGAACAGATATCTTACATCAAGACTTTAAATTGTAGTGGTGATGAAAAAAGTTTTTGCTTTATTGAAACAGCTTCAGTTCTGGTACCTTCCAATTTCAAGCCTATCACTGGTTGTATAAATTACTGGTATTCCTTTGAACCACTTGGTCCTATAAACATATCCCACTCTACCTTTTCCTATTCAATTCACCTCACTTTTATCTTTTTATATCCAACTGGCTTTTCTGCTAACGCATTTTACTGACATTGTGGTCTTGTAAAAAGGATGTAGGTAGTGCCATATAATGTGTTCATGGGTTCTAGATGTTTTTACTTTATGGGTCTTTTATTCCAGTCACATTTCAGTGAACAAATATGTTTTATGGCTGTCATTATATTGGAATGGACTTATTATATATTACGTGGTTTTTTTTGTTTGTTTTTGGGCCACACCTGGTGGTCCTCTGGGGTTACTCCTGGCTGTGTGCTCAGAAATAGCTCCTGGCAGGCATGGAGGACCATATGGGACACCGGAATTCGAACCAACCACCTTTGGTTCTGGATCGGCTGCGTGCAAGGCAAACGCCGCTGTGCTATCTCTCCGGGCCCTATTATATATTACGTTTATTGCTTAACAAAGTTTATCTATTTTTTCTTAGTGTTCAAGTTTGTACTCAAAGATCATTCCTGGTGATGCTCTGGGAAGGAGACCATATGTGATATAGAAGATCAAACTGGGATGGGCCACATGCAAGGCAACCACTTTAACCCTTACTATCTGTTCCCGTCGAGTGTATTTTTGATGCTTTTAGAATAAATGAAATATATAATAGATATTGGGTAATAGTGCAGGTAGGGTTCTATGTTTACTGTACCTAATTTTTACATCAGTTGCAAATTACATAAACATTAAGAAGCATTGTAGTAAAGGTCTTTCTTGCTGACCTATTGCTGACTATAAAGTCAGAGAAACTCAATGATAAATGCTTTCTTAAGAATGTTTTTATCTGTGTGTCTTTTATGAGAGTTATGACTTCTACGCTTTTGCTTTGACTCCTATAATCATCATTCATTTGTCACTTGTTAATTGCCTAATTTTATATTATTTGGTTATAAGTGATATATTTAAGCCACAAATTCTTCCAAACAGTTGTGATTGGATGTGGATTTTGGGGGAATACTTTGTTTAATTTACAATTGCATTTGTAAAATTATAATTAGTCTAATTTACTTAATGACCCCAACCCAGTCTGTAGACTATTTTTCAAGGGTGGTTTTAATTTCATGGGAATCTACACCATCATTTTACAAGCGTTCAAGTGAAGTGGGTATTGATATGGCTTCCACCATTGGTCCATAGCCAGATATTTAGTCATTTTTCCTTCTATAGTGAAAAAAGGCACTTAATGAATACAAAATATTTTGAAAGGTTGAGTTTGCTAATTTAGAGATATACATTTTGCCTTTAAAGTTTTTGGAATCTTGTCCCTGACCTTTTCTATTCTGTGCTGAGGATAAATGTATTTCTTTGGATAAAGTTAATGATGTTAGAACTGATCCTTTGCAAAAGGTTAAGTTCTTATAAAGGCTGCCAATTGGATTTTTTGGCTAACTTTTTAAAAATGGTTTTCTCTATATTGTTTTTCTCCAAATGTAGATGTGTCTTACAATAAACTTTATTGCAGATTTGCGGGTATTTTTTGTTTGTTTCTGTTTTGTAAGTTTTTATGGGGGGGGGGTGTCATACCGGGCTATACTCGGGAGTTATTTCTGGCTCTGTGCTTGGGATTTTCTCCCAGAAGTGCTCTGGGGACCATATTGGGATGTTGGAGACCAAACATGGGTTGGCAGCATACAAGAAAAATGCCCTTCTTATTGTTCTGTCACTTTGACCCATGTAATTTTTTTACTTTGCAGAACACCATGATGTTGACATTTGACAAGGGAAATGAGTTTTTTCCTGCTCTGGTAATAACTCAGAGTTCCGGAAAATCTGGATTGAGCTATGAAAAGTTTATGTGCTTAGCAAAATGCTGTTTAATTGGCCAATACACTCAGTTTTGGGAAATGTCCTAGAAGCTTGGCAAGAAGAAGTTCTCACGAGAGCATAGTGCTGCCAATTTCCAATTGGCCAAGACACATTACAAGGACAACCTTCTCTCTCTGAGCAAGTTGGCATTTCCACTCCAATTGGAATCTACAACACAAAGAGGCATAAGGGATCAAGAGTAAACAAACATTTTCAGATTTCTGATCCAGGTGAGTTTTTCAGTCTGGTTTTTCTGGTCAAACTCTCCTACCTAGTTTGTGATCCTCGATTATTTCAAATATTAGGGAAAATGGGTGCATTTTAAGTCCATTTAATGCCTGACTAATAGCCTGGGCAAATATCAGTGAAGAGATACATCTGTATACATATACACAAAGCACTGACCCTGCTTTTATTGTTGCTATTAAATTGTTTCTATTAAAATTTTGACTTGCTTTTTGGAGAAACTTGTCTGTGACATTGGCCTTGGTTCAAGTAGTTCCCACCACTGAAGGCTATTTGGGAAATGGTGACAGCTGCATTCTTTGCCTGGCTGCTTCCATTTATGAAAACATGGGGTAAATGACAGTCACCCCCGTAGGCCTTTTTACAGGGAATCATTGTTTTCATCCACAGCCAAAAGTAAAAGCCCTCCAATAGAATTGAATAACAGACATTCAGGATGTACCTCAAACAGCTTTCATTATATTCATTATATATATGTAATATATATATCATTATATATATTATTCCAAGGCCTCTGGAAATTACAAAAGAAGATATTTAACCTATTAGATTTCTAAACAGTATTTTTATTTATTCATAGTCAGAATAGGTTATTTTTAGGCAAAACAAAATATACAGTTATATCAAATAAAATTTTTCTCCTCAATTTTATTTTCAGGGTTTATCCCAACAAAGATTTAGGCCTACACAAGTTATTTTGGCAAACCTGGCCTCATGCTATTTTTAAGCAGTGGTGTCATCTTTGGGAACAAAACATAGTAGCATATGATTACTCGTTTATTCAGAGTGATGTACCCTTGTCTTTAGAATTCTGGTTTTCTCTTTTGCCACAATCTTCAGTCCTTGTGTCTTTTAAATCATTTTGAAGAATTTGCCCAGATTCTATGGTTCTTCTCTACTGTTTATTACAGTCAACTATTCAGCCTCTGCCTTGCCTTATGCAGAAGCATAGAAGTGGCTTTGAGAGCACTCAGTGTAAGCTTGCCTCCAGTTCCCATATTTCTCATCTTGGCCCATGTTTTTATAGTATGAAACCGATTTTTGTAAATCTTTCCACCCCTACTCTGTAATCACCAGAGATTCCTAAGGTCTAAAGGGCCTTAAGCTTGTCAGGATCTTGAGAAGAAAAATCTTAAGCTGGTCAGTTTCTTGAGAAGAAAGTAAAATTGTATTTTACATCTACTGGTCCTGTGACCATTACCAAAAGCAGTTCTATCATTTTTATATGTGTTGCCTTAAGCCGAATTAGAACTTTTCTCATGCATTATGTGATAGGTGAATTGGTGTCCTTGGTGTCCTTGAGGGACATGTTATCTATTGACTATCATGCTTTCAATAAACCCTGAGAGAATTGTCAGATTGTCTCATAGGTATAATGTCCTCCAATTTCTTATCACACGGTTTTTATTAGCATTTTCTCCTTTGTGTCAAACTTGTGTTATAAACTCAAAGTAATTTAGTGTCTAGGTTATGAACATGTGTAGTCAAAATGGCAGGACAGCAACTTAGCATACATTCTCATAGCATGTAGACAGTATGATGATGGAGACAACACCAAGGTGCGTATATGGGTAGGTAGATTCCAGAACACTTGATTTTGACTCAAGGAAATGGGGGAAGGCAGCCCAAATTTAAAAAAAATTGCTACTAATAAAGGAGCAAAGAAAGAGAATAAGGAAGAGAGAAACTGACTTTATGAAGGTTTAATGACATAAAAGTTGAGGAATTGAAAGTAAATGTATTAGTTTCTGTATAAAAATCAAATATCTGAGCAATTCTAGTGACTTTGACCCAGAAGAATGCAAGCAATGTTGTAAGAGCACTCAAAAGATGGATTATCGGATACCTAAAGGATATGGTGTTTGCCTTGAAGAAATGACAACACACAGGACTTCACATTTTGGGAGGATTATCCTTTAGAAATTGGATTAGTAGAGATTTGACAATTCCTCCTGGCTTCCTGGGTTTCCTTCACCCAGCTATCACTGAACAGTTTGTTCCTTTCAAATGCCAAGTGCGGTCTCACAACCCAAATTCAGCACAGATCTTTGGAAGCTGTAGCCACATAACTATGCAGTAACCAGATTAAAATTATCTCACTCCTATAGTCAACTGTTGGGAGCCAGTAATAAGGATAGTAACTTTCACCTTTGCAGAACTCATCAATGATAGGACAGGTGCTGTTCATATTAGTGTATGCATTTCTGAACAGGAGATGTTTCCAGATACCTACTTGGAAAGAAAAACAATTAATTATCCATTTTTAGTGAGTTCACACTTTTCTTGGCTGAGGGAGAGAATGGCAAGAAGCAAAGGAGAGACTGCCATAAAGCAGTTTGTTCAGGCATTACCCCAGGTCTAGAGAAAAATCTTCTGAGAATCACAAAAGCAATTCTGTTGACTAATGAGGCGAAAGATGCACCAAGGAAAGTTGTTCAGCAAACATGATTCTTCCATTTATAACTATTCCAACTGGAATACTCAGGGAAGATCCCCAGTCTTTATAGGACTTCTGGAGACTAAAAGGTTATAGCTATCCAGTTAAATAGACAAGATGGACAAAAGGATCTTCTTTATCTACAGCTCTTGAATTCTAAAATGACTTCAATGTCAGAACTGCAGTCATGGTTGATTGTTTATGGTTTTTGAGTTTTGGAGTCAAACCTAATAGTGTTCAGTGCTTACTCCTGGCTCTGCACTCAGTGATCACAGTGCTGATGATGCAGAGATTCCTGCTCAATTAAGGCTTGAGCCTCTAAATTAAATTTTAATTTACCTAAGAAGAAAAAGCTCGGGGCCCGGCGGTGGCGCTAGAGGTAAGGTGCCTGCCTTGCCTGCGCTAGCCTAGGACGGACCGCGCTTCGATCCCCCGGTTTCCCATATGGTCTCCCAAGCCAGGAGCGACTTCTGAGCGTATAGCCAAAAGTAACCCCTGAGTGTCACTGGGTGTGGCCCAAAAATAAACAAAAAAGAAAAAAAAAGGAGAAAAAGCTCATAAATACTGAGGAGAGATGAGTTTAGAAACTACTCCAATATGGCTAGTAATCCTTCACTAAAGAGTCATTGAGAGAAATCCAATTTGTCTGGGCTGGTTAAATTATACAATTCATCTAAATTCTGAGATATTAGAATTATTTTCATTAAATTAGTAATCCAAGTTTTCCCTATTCTTATTTTGGCAGAACAGCTCTAATTCTTTACACTTTGCTGTATAATTTTCATTAAAAACTTTTTGAATCATCTTATAAGCTTTTGCAATAGCTACAATTCTTTGAAAAATGTACTTCAAAGTTGACACTGTGTGGGCTAAGCATGGTATCAACTTCTTTATCTGTGAAGATATATCTTCATATATATAATATATATGATATAAAGATATATCTATTTATATATAAAGATAAAGGGAGCACTAATTTCAGATAATAGAAATAAATTTGGCATATGTTCCACATTTTTATGGAAGTTATTTATGTTAAAATTATTACTATTTATCTGAAATTTAAATTTAACTGGAAGTCTATTTTATTATTGACATTGGTTGTAACCTACCTTGAAGGTTCCTTAGCATTAGCGCATTAGTAAACTTATAAAATTAGTAAATTTACATTTCTCTCACAGAGATGATATAAACCTCACAAAACCCAGATTCTCTTGCATGCAATTATAACCATCATTAAATTAGTACACTTGAGCTGTGGTTGTACTGAACACTAAGCTGAGAGCAAGCTTTCAGCAGCACCAACTGTGGCCTCCAAATAAAACAAAAAGTAGGTAAAATAAAAACTCTAATTTAGACATATTTGTGTTTATTTGTATTTATTCTTCTCCATGTAGGTTTAAAGTATTTTGTCTAAGATGAATAAATGAATTCTTGATAAGGTACAGCCAAGACCTGAGAAATATTGGTTCTGATATACAGAATTCAAGATAATATAAGATTTCATTGTGCTTTTTAAAAAAAGTAAGGAGAATTGTGAGTTTCTGAGGGATAAGACTCAAATTGTCATGACCATACTGTGGTAGATTCAGAATCTGTAGTTGAAATAGCCCAGGTAGACTTAGAGGAGATGGCTGGGCACAGCAGAGAAGTGGGACCCTCTCTTCAACCCCTGCTTTCACCTCTGGTATGTCATCAGCCAAGATTAGTTCTGATGAGCAGAAGCAGCACTCATGGACCAATGAAAGTATTGCATCTGGAATTATGAACTTCTTAAGAAATCATTGAGGAAGAAGAGAGATAAACTTCGCTAAGATCAGAGCTCCCATCCAAAGGCACTGACTCAATGCAAGAAATAAAAAACCTAGGAAGATTATTAGTATCTTCCAAAGTGTTACATGAAGGGATTGATAACATTGAACATTACCACCCAGAAGTCTTGCAAATAAAGAACTCAATCAATGCTTTGAATAGCAGAATAGACATTTTTGAATTAAGAATAAATAATTTAGATCAGTTGAAGATAGATTAGAAACTCTGTGAATCTAATAACAACATCCACAAAGAAAGACCAAGAGCCATTGAGGATACATACAGAAGTGCCAATATCCGGTTGATTGGAATTCCAGTAAATTATAGTAAAAAAATGGAGCAGAGAATATAATCAAGGAAATAATGAAAGAAAATGTTTCAAAACCCAAGAGAGATTCCAGTCTTGAGATTGTTAGGGTCTATTTGATGAAAATAGACTCACCCCAAGACACATCTTAGTAAAGTTTTGGAGTTCTCATGACAAAGAGAAAATCTTATAGCTTCCTAGAGAAAGAGAAGAGATAATTTATAGAGAGACACCAATCCAGCTGACAGCTGATTTATCATTGGGCACACTGGATGCTAAAGGTAAATGGGCCGACATAATCTGAGTTCTACAGGAAGAAGGCTTTAAGCCTAGAATTCTCTACCCTGTTCAAACTGGCATTCAAGTCTAAAGGCAAAACAAAGATTTATTTTGATATTGAAGATTCAAAGACTTTCTTTTTGTATCCCTCCTTAAAAGCTTTACTGGAGAATATACGTTAGCAATCCAGAATGAACCTAAACACAACAAATGTTTCTGTTTCCTTTCCATGTCCATATAAAATTCGATAAACTAGAAATATGCCATACTCTCTAGGGCAACAAACAAGGTAAGAGCATATATACTTAAGGACAAGGGAAAGGGCATAGGTTAAGCAGATTTTGGTCAAGTTTAATTGTATATTTAAAAAAATGGTGTGAAACATGTATCTTCTCTAGAAATGTTTTCTAAACCTCTATAGGATCTGTTCATGTTATCATAGACTAAAAAATGGTGCAGATTGGGGAATTGATGAAAAATACTTGGCTAATAGCATAGTAAGATAAATGAAAAATAAGGCAAAAGGTGAACTCAACGAAATCTTGGTCTTTTGGCATGTGCATTTTCAAAATTTTATTAAATCTTTTGAATTGCAAAAGTAAAAAAGAAAATAACTAGAGTATACTTATATTTTTATGCTTTCCTCAAAATCCCTAATGCAAAATTAATTATCTCTTCATCATTTGAAATATTGTTTGAGAAGTACAAGAGTTGTACTAATGGTTTAGAGAATACAGTTTGCCTCCATGGAATTTGTGCTGAATTATCACAAGTACTTCTTGCTCCATGTTTAATCTTGAATGACTTCCCATTCATATTAGTTTCCCAGTTACAAGATAACATTCACTAATTTTCAGACTCCATAGCACTTTATTTACACCAATAAATAAATATCCCAGAGCCAATAGAATCATTTGCAAAACATTCTCAGCTGCAGTTATCTCAATATTGACCACTGGCATTTTTCCTATCATCAAATCCAGTCCAAATGAAGCTGTGGAGAAAGCTATGTGTTAAGACACAAAGTTATTTCCTACAACTCAATATTTTCAGAAACAATTATACAAAGAAGAGACATAGTATAAAGTCACAGTGAGGCATATGCCCCACATAAGCACTGAGGATTAAAACCTGGTCTCAATGTATTGAAAAGATGATGTTAATCATTGTTAGCTATCAGTGACATAAATCATCATATTTAAAATGGTAACTATTGGGAGCCGGGAGGTGGTGCAGGAGGTAAGGTGCCTGCTGCCTTGCCTAGGACGGACCACGGTTCGATCCCCGGTTCCCATATGGTCCCCCATGCCTGCCAGGAGTGACTTCTGAGCGCATAGCCAGGAGTAACCCCTGAGCGTCACTGGGTGTGGCCCAAAAAAACAAACAAAAAAAATGGTAACTATCATGCCTTGAAAATTTATTTGTGTCAAGCTAATTTAATGGAGTCATCTCCTAAATCTTCAACATTATAAGTGTATCAATGCTTTATTTGCTACAATACAAATGTGACAGTGGTTAAGGAATTTCTCAAATCATAAAACTAGCCATTTGTGCAAAAGGTCCAAGTATATTTGTGGTCTCTAAGGTTCTAAGTTCATATTAATGTATTTGTATGGGGACTTCACATGAGAGTACTCAGGGCTTATTCCATTTCTTGTTCTATGCGCAAAGATCACTCCTGATGGTATCTGAGTGGGATACATCAGGTGTTCTAGGAATTGATTTGGATTAGCAACTTGCAAGACAAGCACATTAACTATATAAAATGTCTCCATCCCTCATGGCCTCTAATATAAACTAATTTTGGACCATGTACAAACCATATGTGTTTGAAATCTGAAATTGTAGCTCACTTAAACTAAATATCTAGCTTCTGTTTTAAATAAACATATCTCCCAATGACATCTGCAGGAAAATTGAATGAATATTAATTTTATAAAATAACAGTAGTTAAAATATATAAATACTTATTGTGTGTCAAACATAGTTTCAAATTTCAATGAACATTATTTCTTACTACAGGTTAATGAATCTGACAAATGTTTACAGTTTTGAAGACAAATTGAGTTTAATAACTTTCCAAAATTATACAGATAGTGTTCGGTGAGATGAGTGGACATGGAGGTAGGCAATCTGCACCATTTCCTTTAGGTAACCAGGACACGTAACACAATGGCAATCCCTTGTCAGTAACTAAATAAAAGTTCACTATTTAGAAACATAACTATGTGCCAGATGTTATACTAGTACTTAATACATGTTATTTCCCCATCTAATGAAATAGTTAGGGACTTACTTGTATATATTTGGACAGAAAACTACATATTTAGTACTTTTTCCAGGGTGACATCTCCTTCCTTCTAATAATATATTTTTAGTGGTGACAATATTGGGACACATCACCTTGGGTTTTCTGAATCACAAAACCTAAGGTTATGACCAATATGCCAGTCTATAACTGCTATTTTTAGGACAACAGTACAAAATAGCAAAAGATTTTAATGTTAGGATTCACATTTTCTGTAACTCTCAAATAACTCCTGTTTAACTTTCCTAAAACTTATTTTAGTTTTATTTTAAGAGTTATGCAGTCGATCATATTTTTCCATCCCTCTCAACTCTTCTCCAATAGTGAAAGTATCGATATTGAGTTTGCCATTTTACTGGGAACATTTGTACCACTAGGTACTACTTTGCATTCTAGGGTTTTCCTGTATCTTGCTTTGGGGGTCATATGTCAATCAGTCACAATGTGATGCTAGATACCAGATATTACATAGTAAACTTGGATCATCTCCTGAACATCTATCTATCTTCAGTCTTGAAAGAGGACATACCCTGTTGATAAGAAAACTTTTGATTACTATGCATTCACCAAGAACTATCCAGTGAAGTACAATTAATCCAAAGAACCGCATATATATCCAGTTATATATTTCAATAAAATATATATAAATAAAATATATTTAAAGGCTGGCATTTCCAAAGGACAAAAATTGAGAAGTATCCACATACACAGAGAAAAAACTTATTTGGCACACATCTTTTATTTTTTTTTTCAATTTGCATGGCCTTTTCAACTATTTCCTTTGTAATTTTTATTTTTTAAGCAAAGAATACTTATAGAAGGCTAGACATTGGGAAATCACTGTGCTGTGTACTTTAGACTCCTATTATAGATCCTTTGATCTAATAGAGTTCTTCTTGACTACAGCTTGGTCTGTCTTTATACAGTTCAGTTATTTTGACTCACTCATTTATGTACTCATTTAAATGTTTGGTATTAAAAATGTTTTTTAAGGGGCCTGAGTTGTGGCGCAAGTGGTAAGGCATCTGCTTTACCCGCAGTAGCCTGGGACAAACTGCAGTTCGATCCCCTGACGTCCCACATGATTACCCAAGCCAGGAGCAATTTCTGAGCACCTAGCCAAGAGTAACCCCTGAGCATCACCAGGTGTGGCCTCAAAACAAAAATAAATAAATAAATAAATGTTTTTTAAGTTTGATATTAAATGCCTAGTGTGTTCTTATAATTACTTGGGATCATAATACAAAAATAAATAATTTTTTTGTCTATTTTGGGGTCATGTTTGGCAAAGCTTAGGGGTTATTCCTAGTGCTACACTCAAGAATTCCTTCTGAACAGAGCAATAACACAGGAGATAGGGTGTTTGCCTTGCATGCGGTCAACCTGGGATTGACCCGAGTATCCCATATGGTCCCTTGCCAGAATTAATTTCTGAACACAGAGTCAGAAGTAACCCTGAGCATCCCCTGGTGTGGCCTCAAACCCAAAAGATAATAAAAATAATTCTTCCTGATTGTGATTGAGTGACCATATGGTATATCAGGAATCAAATCTGGGTGAACTGGATGCAAGGCAAGTTGCCCTATCTACTGTATTATCTCTCTAGCCCCCAAATTATTATGTTTTAGTTTTAGTTTTGTCTTTAGTACATAAAGACAAGGGTCTAATTATGTTAACGTGTTTGCTTGCTACTGTTATTGTAATAAATGACCTAAAATGTAGTTACTGAATAAAAATATAAATGTATGAGAGTTCTGAAGATGTCAATCCAAAACAGACTTCACTGGGCCAAACATAGGTGTCAGTCAGGCAATCCACACTATTTCAGCTCTAATAAGGAATCTCCTTCATTTCCTTTTTTAGCTTCTGAAGATACTGAATTTCCCTGGGCTCATATTCTCTTCCTTACTATTAAAAGCTGGCAGTATAACATCGTCAAATATGTTCTCTCCCCTCCCCTCTCTCTCTATCTCCCTCTCTCTCTCTGTTTCTCTCTCTCTCCACACAGTAATTCCCTCACATCCTTTCCCATTTTTACTTTAGGACTTTAGTCCTCCACAAAGTTACCCTCTTCGGTGAACTCTTTGGATCTTGGTGATTTCATTGGATTCACAGATCATCCAATATTCTCACTGCAAGAACTATCTGCAAAGTACCTTTGATAATATATATTATTTTTTTTTGATTGCTGTACCACAGAGTTGATACAACATAAAAGCATACTCCATAGTTTGGAGAAAAGTCACAGCCAGGGTGTCCAAAAGATGGTATTCTTTTTAAACTGGATGGAACCTCTCCGGATATCTTCCTAGCTGTTAATAATGATCACAGCCCTGGGAGTTCCTGGTATGGGATTTATCATAAAAATACTAGCATAAAATATTCTCTCCATACAACTATTAGGCCTTTGACTTAGAAGAGCTGTGTGGCATATATGGGGCCCTGCTATGAGAATAAGTTCTTGGCTTATGCAAAACAGTGAGACTTCCTTTTTTCCCTTCCTTCGTACCTCAACTCCAGCCATCCCATTATATATTTTGATTTGAAACCTTTATTTTAGGTGAGATTTAAAGTGACCAGCTAATTCGTTTTTTTTTTTTTTTAATTTGCTGCTGATTGACTCACCCTCCCAATTCTGCTGTTTCATTGTAACTTTAACACATACTTATGGGATGACATAATTTAACCATTAACACAAAAACAATAAAATTTCAGGATTGGGGAATTAAAATTTTAAAGGGGATAATTATTAACTTCATTCATTAATCCATCTCCTTAGCTTAATAATATAAAGAACTTGCTTGACTTACTTTTCAACATCTGAGCTCACTAAAAATCTAATCTAGAGAATGCTGTTTGGAATCTAGACTCCAAGTATATTGATGTTTTGGGCTGTGTTACTTTTACCACAGTAGCTGAATTCTTGCTCTAATATCACATGTAAGAGATATCCCTGAGCACCAACCTAGGAGTGCCCTCAAGCATCACTGGTTGTGTCCCTCCCCAAAACCAAACCAAAATAAACAAGTAAATAAATAGTGAAATAGATCTTTGTTCTAGCAGCTATGAAACAGGATTATCACACAACCTTAAAGTTAAATTGGGTGAGAACTAATTAGAGAATCCCAACCAGAAAAACAGAACTTAAATTAAAGCCAATTCAAAGAGCTTTGCCATCAAACACAGAATTAGGAAAAAATTATAAAGGCTGTTCCCAAAAACCTTTCTCTGCATATCAAAACACTTGTAAATTAACTTATTCTTTTTGTTACTTCCATTGAAAAAACTAAAGCTTGGATTCCTTCTTTAGCCCTCGAGTTTTAGAAGCAGAAAAAATTAGCTATTTTATCTCCTTTGACTTTTATTTGCTTTTAAAATTCTCAAGCCCCTAATATAAAACATTTTCCTTTAATTATAAGAACCATATGAAATACTCATTCATACATCCCATTGCCAAACCCATAGTTTAACTTGGGAGGATAAAAAAGAGTAAGATTTTGAATCTTCCCAATCCCTGATTAGGGCAACTGTAACTGTATTTTCTATTAGGAATCAAAAAAAAACTCTATAAACCTGAAGCTATAAATTGATCAGGGATTTGCTAGTGCTCTGGATTAATCATGATGAAAGAGAAAATGACTGACTTGGCTATCATTGAATACAGAGGCAGCAGAAAGAATATGGAAATGACTTGATGTATTTTGTCTCCAGCATCATGCAATGAGGACTCCTTTTACTGAATTCAGACTTTCCTTTTGAAAGAATTTTCGGTACAAATAAAATAGAATATATTCTTGGACAGATTTAAGGATGGACTCTGGCTAGTTCACAGGTGTGACTCTTCTAAACTCTGACTCTCTCCCTCTCTGCATCTTTTTGGTAATCTGAAAATTTGTTAGCAATTTTGTCTTTAGAGTCTTTAACTAGAGAGAAGAGGGTAGACAAATCTTTAAGGGGGTCTATAATTCTATAGTATTAAAAAAAAGAATGGTCTCTCCAGTGGTATTTGTAGTTAGAGTGATGATGTTTGCAGATAATTTCACTTCGTTGTAAAACATAGTGATTCAGTGTTGTTTCACACTGCTTCCTAGGTCAATAAGAAGAGAATCTATGGGACATGATATAAAAGGTAATCTTGATCTTTTGAAAATGTTCCTATGTGGAATCTACATTCTAAATGTAAAACAGACTCCAGAGCATTTATCAATTATGATGGTGCTTTGCTGCTAAGAACAGAAAACCCTGTTATCTTATTACACATCATGTGATTTGTGGGCCAAACTTTGCATTTCCTGGAAGGTCAGTAGAGACTTCATATTCATTCTCTATCAAATCAAGATTAGCAGAGTAACACATTCTTAGGTGATTCCGAATAATTAAAATCTGAGAAACATGGTCTCTCTTATTACATTGCCATACATAGGCGGCATTTGTTTATTCGTGATAATGAGAAATCCAGAAGTTGACATAGCAGGTTTATTGCTATGTCTATATCTATGCTAGTGTCTCAGTGCTGCAATTGGAGACCTAGGCTATTGTCATCTTTTTGCTCTACCTTTCTGAGTATGTTGGACTTTGTTTGCCTCATCCTCTGACCTTTGTAGCACAGGTGACTGACATACAGCTAACTTCAGGACAAGATTAAAGGAGAATGACAAAGACCATGCAATGGTTAAACCAGCAAAGGATAAAGATGATGTTTTGCTAGTTTATTCTGGAAGGGAGCAGATTTCAAGTGGTTCTTGAAGTATGGTGTATAATAGTATTGCTCTACTATTTATTGCTCCAGTCCAAGGGAGTTCTATTTTGTAAGTCTACTGGTAAATAACCATGGTAGATGGCCAAGGTTAGATAGAAGAGAGTTAGCTATAATGTGTGGGCAGTGTTCTAGCCCCTAAACTATAGAAGGCAGAATTGGATTCCGAGGAAGCTAATTCACTGCATTTAACCATATTTGTTGTTACCTGTTTACATTGTCAATAAGAACAAATACATTTGGTCAATAGGCTAAATTGGCTTCTCTTAAAGACATTAAGGTATCATTTAAATCTTCAAGAGAGAAATGTCGTATGGAGTGTTTCCACTTAATAGGTCACATGTGGTCTGGTTTCCCCCCAGAAATCAGTTTTATGCCCCCAAAACAAACACAATAAAAGACATTAGAAGTGATGAGTAGATAATATGATAATTATTTTAAAATATAGACAAGCATGGGAAGCATTCATTACTCTTTAGATATTATTCTTAGTTAATTGTGTGAACACTGTAATATGTGCATTTACCAATGCATTAAGAAATTAAGAGAATTTCTTAAATTTTTTTCTTTGTAAAATATCTATTCATTTATTTATAAAAACGCAAAGTGTTACATATGTTTTATGTTTATTATTGGACACTTAAATTTCTAGACCAAAAATTCTCATTTTCCTTCCTCCATTTCCCACTCCAACTATGTTGGTATTTTAAGACAGCTCAGGTTCACTGCTTTGATAACTTCATACTATGTATGTAGATCAATTATAATAATGCTGATGGTATTATAAGGAATTCAACTATTCAAATGCTAATGTTTATTCCTCTAGGAAGTTAACCACTTGAGGGTCAAATATATATACATATATATGTTTATATATGTGTATATATGTGTGTGTTCTATTTGTTATTGTGTTCTCAGTGAGAAGAAAGTATGATAAGTGAAGACTGTTGAGCATTTTGATCTGTGGTAATGGGGAGGTAGGAGACAATGAGGTACAGTGAGGATGACTTCATAGTTGCTGGGATTTCTCCTTTAAAGCTTCTGAAGTCAATGACAAACTGTCTCTACTACTATGTCTGGACATACATTCTGACTGTACTTTTTTTCTGTCCTGTCACAGCAGTGAGAAAAGATCCCAATATGACCACAACAAGATACCTGTGGATTGAGTTTAGGCTATTAAATTGCTATCCTGTGGCATTCTAAATGTCGTTAGAGTTCAACTTCAGCAAAACAAAGAAGTAGAGGGGGGAATGAATAGTACAATTGCCAATGTACATATCCTTAGACTTTCGAAGAACCTGACAGACATGTCTGTAATAATTGGAATGGGAGGGCATTCAGCACACACACACACACACACACACACTCACACACACACAGAAACACACACACCACACATGAAGATAAGTTCATAAACACTAAGGGCAAATTACTTGCTAAACTAAAGCTTCAGTCAGTGAGAAATTCACTTTCTAAGAATTTTTTTATAATTAAACACTTAAGTCTCTTTTCCAGATTCTTATGGAGGAGAGAAGTTTAGAGACACTGAGACTTTTTTAAATCATGCTGGATAAAATCTACTTTATGACATCTGTTGTGTTATATTTTACATTAGGGTTAAAAAGAAGAAATAGCAGCATTGCTAGGCCACAAATTTGAACATGTATTCAAGGACATCTATTATGCCCCTATATAATTTCATATTGAATACACTGACTTTTAGATATGCTAACTATACATTTATTCTTAAAATATTAATATGGTGTTTATTGGAAATTCTTTCTCAGAAAATGTGCTTTGGAAACTTCCAAATATTTTCTTGCTTAGTGATTTTTTCAAGTAACACCTTGTATATGCTCTCATGCTGCATGACTGTCTTTACATTCAAAAGCTTTCTTATTTTGTAATTCGTAGTGTATTGTATTAGACTCAATTCTTTATGGAGGAAAGGATACCTGGTTCACACTCAAGGGTGCTGAGGGCTTACTCTTAACTCTGCACTCAGGGGTTACTCCTGTTGGTCTCAGGAGACCATAAGGGGTTCCATGAAACAAATCTGAATTGGCATTCCCTACTGTCCTATTTCTCTCCAGCCCCAAGGTTCATTTCTGAGTGAATGATTTGTACAAAACATCACCTTCTCTTGACTCCTTACGATTTTAGTATGAGTTCCTTTTGTCACCTGGCCTTATGAAAATATCTGATAACTCGGAACATCCTTGTGACTTATTATCATTTAAAAAAATCCTCCCACCTCCTCCTAATTAACTGTAATCAAGAAAGCTAGTTGGTGGACACATGGTGTCGTAGCTCTGTGAAATACTGCCTGATGGCTGGAAACACAGCCATATGTTCTCTGTGAAATATGGCTATACTCACCCACAACAGGAACAGCTGATAGAAGATGAAAAATCGGCTCTTTGTTTCCCCTGCTTTATTCTCCAAACCTGTATGGCACTTTGCAGATCAGCTTAATATTGTCTTTCAATCATTACTGCTGCTGCTGCTAAATTTCTTTTGTATTCTAACTTCAATGTTGTCCCATATATATATTTGAGGTTGAAATTACAGTTATTCAGGGAATATGTTTAGTGCTATTCCATTTAACATCACAACACTTTAATTAGGAAGCTCTCTCTTTAAATCCTGTGGTACACATTTTACACAGGTTTCCAAGACTAAGTGATTTTCAAGAAAGGGGATAAAACCATCAAAATTTTCACAGTGAATGAACAAGAATTTCTCAGGAAAGTTCAATAGATTTGCCCTGAACTGTGGTACAGCTTATAAAAACCCTTGAGCCTAATTGCTTTCCTGCATTTTGGCAAGAAAAATAGCTGCCTTTCAATGGAATATAAAGAAAAGGTTGAGACGAAAGTGTCTTTAAGAAAAGCTTCCAATGAAAATTTCAATCAATATTTTTAATCCCAGAAGACTAGATAAAATATGATATTATGTTTCTTGCACTGAGAGATCGTCTAGAGGGCTGTTTTTCAGTGTAGGTCGAGAGCAAAACAGTCTCAACGTGCCTCTCACA
>PVKC010018211.1:0-19774 GCA_004027635.1 Crocidura indochinensis
CCTTAGTGTGTTTTTTTCCCTTCTTGTTGCATTGATGTGCTATCCTTAGAAAGAGCGCACGCAGAGCAAAGCGGAGCGGCCGTGCTCTTCTGCAGCCTATTATTAGCCCACTCCCAGGAGGTCTGGAGGTCAGCAGAGGACAAAGAAACACAAAGAAAAGACAAGATTTACAGTTCTTAGCAGTCAACCCTACTGGGCAGGCGTGGATACGGAGAAATTCCCAGGCTGACGTCACAATCAGGGGACCTTGCTTTGCAGAGTACTTGCGATAGCCGGTTTTCAGTCTAATGAGGTATTCCTGGGTGTTTCGCCCTAGGCTAGACCTCTGGGAGAGCGGGTCTTTTTCGGGTCAGTTGGTCCACTCCCAGGAGGTCCGGAGGTCAGCAGAGGACAAAGAAACACAAAGAAAAGACAAGACTTACAGTTCTTAGCAGTCAACCCTACTGGGCAGGCGTGGATATGGAGAAATTCCCAGGCTGACATTCAGACTTAATTCTCTTAACCTGATTCCTTCAGTTCCATCCAAGGTGTAGCAAGTTGATGATTTTATCCTTCTTTGCAGCTAAATCATATTTCATTGTGCATATACATTACACTTTCATTATCCATTCTATTAAGTGGGGCCATGTTTTTTGTTCATATATCCTTTTTAATTAAATAATTTTTATTTTTGACCAAAGTAAAATTACAAATCTTTCACAGTAATATTTTAGGTACATAGTGACATTGAATCAGGGGCATTTCCACCACCAGTGTTGTCCTCCCTCCATCCCTGTTCCCAGCATACATCTCATATCCACCTCCTTTGACTCCCCAGAATGCTAGTATTAGTGGTCCCCTCTGTGTCTAGCTTGATCTTTTTGAATGAATTTTTTTGTGTGTTTTGAAGTAGATACCAAAAATGGAATTTCAGGGTCTGGTAGCAGCTCTTTTCTTTATTTTGAGAACTCCCCATAATTTTTCACAGGGGTTGAACCAGGAGATATTGTCACCAGCAAAGGATGAGAGTTCCCTATTCACCACCTTTCTACTAACACAAATATTTATCTTTATGTGTGCTGTTCTCAATGTGATGTGATATCTCACTATTGTCTGGCTTGGGTTTTCCATGATAATAAAGTGATGAAGAGCACCATTTTATAAGCCTATGGGCCATCTTTTTTGTCATTTCAGAGAAGGGTTTATTTCCCTCTTTCTATTTTCATAGAATTTTTAGGTTTCGTTGTTATTGTTGTACAAATATGGGAGTACAGTGAATCATTTAAAAACTGAGTTTCTGGAGTCATTGAAAGGTGGTTAGAGAGATTCCTGAGATATATGGAACATTGTAAAGCAAAGGTTGTAAAAACATGTTAAAAGTCATCTTTTATCCTTTTTAAGTCAACAAGAAAGAACAGAAAATATTTGTCTGTGTGCTTTATTATGGATTTGCTAACACCAAATGCACCACATAACTAAATTCTGGTAGAGACAAACCCTCCCTGCCTAGGCTTTTTTTTACATATGAAAGAAAAGCTGAGAAAGCTCTAGAGACAGAGAAGTGAATATGATGGAGAGTGAATTATAAGCCCAGGAAGACCTCAGATAGTCTGCAGTTAATGTGAACTTCTAATTTGTGCAGTGACTAATTCTGCATTTACTACTTTGACTCTCAGGGATATTTTATTATTCACTGTAGTAATGAATCATAGGATAATGCCCAAATCAGTAATAAAGGAAGATCCACCTCCCTCTCCTCTTAGGTATGAACACTTTGTGATAAAGTGGTTAGTGTCAATCATTGGCCACGTACACATACTATTATTGACAGATGTTAGGCTGTGTTTACTGGATGTACACGTGACCTATTGCATCTCTATGGTTGTGAGTTACACTAAATATTTAGATCATATATGTAGAGTTCTCCATAAATTATTTCATCTTTTACTAATGCTGTCTTATCTATGAACCCAACTGCTTATTGTCTATAAAATCTGCACTCAGGGCCCGGAGAGTTAGCACAGTGGCGTTTGCCTTGCAAGCAGCCGATCCAGGACCAAAGGTGGTTGGTTCGAATCCCGGTGTCCCATATGGTCCCCTGTGTCTGCCAGGAGCTATTTCTGAGCAGACAGCCAGGAGTAACCCCTGAGCACCACCGGGTGTGGCCCAAAAAACAAAACAAACAAAAAAAAATCTGCACTCTGCACTCAATAAACTTTTTGTTCTTCAAAGCAGTAAGCTGAAATCAAGGGTTAAGAAAATTCTCATTATAGTACCCATGTTTGGGCATGCCAAATCTCACACAAGAAAAATGTCACCAGAATAATGATTTTATCACACTAGTTTTAAATGTTATTTATTACATACTTATTTGATATGTGTGTATATTTATATATGAATTTATTTAGGATTATCTTTCTTTTGTTTTGTTGGGCCACACACAGTGGTGATCAGGAGTACTGCTTGCTCTACAATTAAGAATCACTCCTTGGGGGCTGGGCAATGGCGCTGGAGGTAAGGTGCCTGCCTTGCCTGCACTAGCCTAGGACAGACTGCGGTTCTATCCCCCGGTTTCCCATATGGTCCCCCAAGCTAGGAGCGACTTCTGAGCGCATAGCCAGGAGTTTACCCCTGAGCGTCACCGGGTGTGGCTCAAAAACCAAAAAATAAATAAATAAATAAAAATAAAAATAAAAAAAGAATCACTCCTTGCAGACTTGAGAGACCATATAGAATGCTGGGTTTCAAACCCGGGTTTGTCATGTGCAAGACAAGTGTCATACCAAATGTACTACCACTCCAGCTTCAGGATTATCTATTTTGATTCTCCAAAAATATTGCGAATTTTTAATTCTTATCATCACTATCTTAAGATACAGAAAGAGGGTGTGAGTAATACCAGGAACTGGTTCAAATTCAGTTAATAATAGAACTTCATCCTCCTTAACTTCCCCATGTCTATTATTGAGAGGTTAAAATTGAGGGAGTCTCCTCTTAAACCAAAAACTCAATTACTCAACACATACTCAATACATACTCTGACTCAGGCACCAAAATATCTGATGAAGTTAGGCACAAAGTTGTATATTTTCGATTAACACAAAATCTGGTGAAATACCTAAATTTTGGCATATGTCTGAGACCTCACAAATGAGTTTTTCAATGACATTTATAAAGGGAGTATCTGTGTTGTCTGTGCTTCTAAGGAGTAGCAAGATTTTAGTACAATACAGGCTGGCTTAAAGGATTGATAATATTTTTCTTTTTCTTTCTTTTTTTTAGTGTGGCAGCAGATTGCAAATGTAGTTCAGGAGAGGAATGTAAAATAAACTGATCACACATGTTATGTGCTAGTCATACAGTATGCAGATTGGAAAACATATTTTTGATGGATATTGTATGAAAATGATGAAAACCATTAGCTTAATGCATAACTTGTAAGCTTCATTTATTATAGCCACTGTAATATATGCATGCATATATGTAAATGATAAGACATTTTAAGTATATTTAATATGGTCAGAGGACTCACAAGCTGGGTATTTAGGAGGTAATTTGGCTTTTATTATAAGAGACCAAAATATTTTGTGTGAATGTTTTTATCACTTAAGTATATTAGAGTTGAAAAATGAAAGCCTTGACTATTACAAAGGAGTCTTCTTGGAAAGAATCTATAAGGCAAGTATTAATACCAAAGCTTTATTTTTTAATGTAAAAACAATCCTCAAATAAGACCAGCATACTCAAATGATTTTTGAATTTGCTTGTATGTAGTTAGAGCTGTCCTCACAAAATCCCATAGACCAGCTGGCTCCTATGACCCAATTTAAATGCTAATCATTTATTGCCTTGCTATTCCATAGTCTGATGGTCTGAGATTAAGTTTTCATTGAGTTGATTTCTCTCTTTTACCTGTGAATTAATCATCTTCTTGCGTCTTCACACTTTGCGTCTCTTGCTGCTGTGTTCTAATCTCTTCTTTTTAGGACATCAGTTATATCATATCAGAATTAATCCTAATGATTTAACTTTATGGTAAAGATGTCTTTAAGAATTTTGTCTTCAGGGGTTGAAGTGATAGCACAGTGGCAAGGCATTTGCCTTGCATGCGGCCAACCTAAGATGAACCCTGGTTCAATTCCTGGCATCCCATACAGTCCCCTGAGCCTTCTAGGAGAGATTTCTGAGCATAGAGCCAGGAGTAACCCCTGAGAGTCTCTGGGTATGTCCCCCTCCCCCAGAAAAAAAAATAAAAAAGAGGAAGTAAGAGAATATTGTCTTCAAATATCACAAACTGGGGCACTTGGATGAAGATTATCATTTATGAATTTGGAACATAAAATTAACACATTACTGCTCATTATTAATAAATAATTGGAAGCATAGCATATTTTCTAATATAGTCCAATGATTTGATATACTTGGATAAATGTAACCTGAGGTACATATTTACTAATATTAGTTATACTAGAGTTTGTAATTATTATTTCCCAAAATATGGCATTTACCTGCTTCACAAAATAATATGTTCATCTCACTTAATCATAAATTTGACTACAGGTGGTTTTTGTTGTTGTTTTGGTATTTTTGGACCACACCCAGCAGCTCTCATGGTTTAATCCTGACTCTGAGATCACTTCTGGTAGACTGTGAAACCAGATGGGATACCAGGAATTGAATCCATGTCTGTCTTGGGTCAGTCATGTGCAAGGTAAACTAAACGCCCTACCACTGTGCTATTACTCTGGCCCTGATTACAGGTGTTTCATATCTTTTCCTTTCCAGAAGTAAGACTTATCACCTCTTGCAGATTTAGAACATTTTTTTCCAGGTTACATAAGTCTAAGTCAATTAATTGTTCAGAAAATATTTATTGCAATGTTTGTATAGTCCAGAGTTTATCATTATTTGATTTGTTTTTGCCTTAACACATGGATTATATTTTAAGGTATAGTGTAATTTAAAAGAGTAAATGTGTGTGTTTCTTGTGAGCTTGACGCTGTAATAAATTACTTGCATTATTTCCTTAATCCTCACAAATCCATCCTATAAGGCAGAGTACATTTTTCTGTTTTTATCATTGTTGGTTTTAGACCACACCCAACCATGCACGGGGTTAATCCTGGCATGCTTGGGGACCATGTAGGGCATTAAAGATTGAAACAAGGTTGACTGCATACAAGGCAAGTGCCCTACACTGTAGTTATAGCCAGTTTTTAACCAAACTGTCCAGATCATAAAAATGGTGTCATTCCAGAGAGTTAGTTTTCTATATAGTATATGTCATTATCACAGCTTTAAACAACACTCCTTTATAAATACATTATATAGAGTTGAATGGATCATGAAGTGAATTGATTTTAAGCTCAGTATATCACAAGACTGAAATCAAGATAAAAATGAAAACTCAACTGAGCTTTCATCCTTAGTTCTGGCCATGAATTGGTTTCATAAGTGCACTAACTTCATTGGCAGAGTTCACGACTTGTTGGTTGTAAGAGGAATGTCTATGGTCCTTTTCCTTATCATTCATGGGAATACTTTGATTTTAGAGATGGATTTTATTCTGTGCCCTGTGGTTTTTATCACCTCAGTCTACCAGCCCACCAAAATTTTCTCATGTCTTAGTCACTGAACAACATTCCTAATCTCCAGATTCAGATTGGAAAGCTTTCTTTTTCTTTCTACTTGGAGAGTTAGTATGGTTGATTTTCCAAATGTTTCTCAAGATGTTTAGGATCTTTATTAGATATTATTTCCAATAAATCTGACTATTCAATGAAAAGACCCGGGGAGATAATGATACTCAGAGCCTGTGGTGTTCTGGAGTATCAGGGCCACTTTGAACATGCTTGGGACATCTACAATGACACTGGTGGCTCTCAAGGTTCTACTGGGATATGTCCTACAGTATTCAGGATATCATATGGTACTGAGGATGAACTAAGTTTGTCCACAAGTAGGAATAGTACTTTAACCTTTGTGCTATCTCCCCAGTTTCAAAAGGTACATATTATTTAGAAAAATTGTACCATATAATATATTTTCTATAAATAAAATCTATTATATTCTTTATCTATCCGGAATTAGGCCATGTATAACAGTAGTGAGATACTTGAAAAGTCAGGTTAAAATTTTAGCCCCAAACCCTTATGACCTGCTGGGTGAGGACGAGTGCTGAGTCCTGCCCTCTGCTATTTCCCTATCACTCTGTTCTGGACTGACCTCAGGGGTGTCTCCCCTTTGCTACCTCAATTGCGAATAAAGATTGTCTGCTTTGTAAAAAGGAAAATAATTACTGAGTACATTTAATTGACTGTGACCCTAATGATGTAGAGCAAATAATTAAGGACCATCCACTAGCATACAACCCTATGCATGAATTTATCTCAAGCATGTGTGTGCTAGAGTATGTAATAAGGTCTGACCAGTTGAACAAGTTCAACTTTAGCCTGGGTACCTTAACTAGGAAGTTTTGCTACATGTATCTACTGTTCTCTGCCTTCTATCATCTGGCTAGCTGGGCATGGTGAGATTGAAGAAAGAGGACAAGCAGAAAGTTAAGGCTCTTGTATTTTAGGCTTAGAACTGGAACTTTATATTTTGTTGGCAAAAGTAAATCTTATGGAGAAAATAAACACTGCCTTTACTGTTCTTTAAACACTGTTCTTTAGTGAAAGAACACATTGAAGGTGAAAAAATAGATACAGAGAAATATGCGACCGAAGAAACATTTATCAGAATTGTTCTTTACTGCAAACCAAGTTGCCTGACTTTTCACTGAAATTCACCATTAAGTGCCTGAGTTATTTAAATAGGTAAGTTTAGTTGTAGTTGCTCCATGTAGGTATAATTATTCTCAGTCTGTTTAACCAATGACTATTTTACTAACCAGTGAGACAGTATATATTTTAGATTTTGTAAATTATACACTTCTTTTCACAACTAACTTGCCTTACCATTGAGGAATGAACGCAATCATTTGGGACACATACATAGTTTGCAAAACCTATTTACAGGTTTAATTAGGCCTTCTGAATTGTTCTGTTGAACTTTAGTCTAGAATCAATTGACCATGATTTGACTCTACCTGGTAAATTAAGTTACCACATTCACATAAAGAAAACAGATCATGCAACCATACGTATTCTCCCTGATTTTATGCTGGTAATTCTGTTGAGAAGCTGTAATTTGGCTTATTTGTGTTGAGAGGCAGTATTTGGTGAATAGTTTGATGAACAGATGTGGAGTCAGACAAGCAGAGGTGGAATAAGATCTGCTACAGACGAAGAAACTGAATACTTGGTACCGACTCTACTTATGGCTGTTTGATCAGAATAGAAGTTGACTGAATTGGTTCAAGGCCTCTAGTTATGCTATGTCTGGTAACATTCCACTGGCTAAAATGATTTGATAACCTCTAAACATAAATAAAATGACAAAATAGTCAAGGAAATATTTAGAGGAAAAAAATCCAAATCAGCACATGTGAGTGAATGATAAGATCTTATACTTCTCTTAATTATTGTCAATATTTTCTTTTCCTGGATTTAACAGCATTCTGTACAAAGGAACTAATTTATTAGATTAAAGTGACTTGTAAATGGGGGGTCACTTTAAGCAGGAAGCACTTAACTTGAAATATGTACATAGAAAGAAATAACTATTATCACTTATGAATTATATTCCACCCCTATAATTCTTTTGGGATATCATCAGTGATGGAACAATGAGGATAAAATTGTCTAGGAGAGGACAGTCATTGGCTATTGAAATAATGCCAAGTTACAATCAAAATCGCTGCAGGAACATTTGTAGAAATGCTTGAATGGTTCTAGTCATGCTTATTTACAGGATTGGGAAAAGTGCAGAATTATGCTATCCCAGCCACACTCTTTCTAAACTTTGAACAGTAAAGCAATTTGTCTAGATAATACTAATCTCAAAACCGCTTTCTTTTATAAATAATTTTCAATATGTAGAACTCTCCCTTTGGCATGGCTCAACATTGAAAACATGAGATTTAAGCTTGACTACGTAATGTACTTGCATGATGTAATCTATGACCAACACTCTGTTGGTATGTGTGAAGAGGACTATAAAACAACAGCCAGCTGATAGTAATGGAAACCGAGAAGAGAAAAACTATGAAAAATCCAAACTATTTGCACCAGAGAAAAATGCATAGATACTAGATAATGACTGAAATGGTAAGAGAACTTGATATTTCTACTAGGCAGGAATGTCAGGGGTCCTCTGGACAAGTAACTCAAGGGACCAAACATTATACCTGTCACAAGTGTTGTCCTGCCTGCCTTTCCTTAGATATTGGGGATCCTTAGTAGGAAGACATTTCCAAAAATGAACTAAAATTGGGTAGGTTGGAGACTAATGAAAAGGAAAAGAAGTTCAGATAACAGTTAGACTTCCTTAGAAGAGAATAAATCTCCCAATCTCCTATAAATGCACAAAACAATGCTTATCAAGTATCCAGCGTTGGGTTGAAGAATTTAGCTTAGTCCAAGACCTTGGTTGAAAATGGCTAAAAGAGAATCTAAAAATGAAAAAAAAATCAGATGAACATGGTCTGACCACAAAGATCTTTTGACAAAGCTGTTTGAGGTAAGATTCCAAGGATGGTAAGTGATAACCCATATCACTGAAGCTTTTATAATGATAAGACATGTAAAAGCTGTTAACCACAGTGTTCTTGGCCAGGGGAACATCTAACTCATGCATTCATTTCTTCAACCACACATTCAATATTTATTCAGTAACCTGGATAGAGCATTTTGATATTTATTGCACCCTCCTTATTTTCTGCTTTATCTTATCTTATCTGCTTGTCCACTCAGTAAACCCTTCTTTGATCTCACATGCTCTGATCATATATTATGTCATTGTTCTTTACTGTCTACTCCCCATTATATGCTATGGGTGTATTCTTTATTTCTTTCTTAATCTTATAGACTTATCTGTCTACAAAAATGTGGATACTTGGACTGTGAAAAAGTTAACTCATTTTCTTTTAATTAGGAAAGTAAGAAGTTTGAGGTAGACACCCTGGGGGCAGTGATTAAAAACAGAATAATTATATGCTTTAGTGAGCATATATGAGTGGCAGAATTTGTGAGTGACTTTAAAATTAAAATTATTACCAGAAGGCAACATGATCTCACTTTAGAGTGATGTTTGTCTAAAAATTATCTATCAATATGCTTCATAGTCCATATTTTTAAAATCAAATAGTTTTATTTAGAAAATAGAAAGGACATGTATAAGAAAGATAATAAAGTACCACATTACACTTAAAATTGTGATCTTGGCAATTCACAAGAAAATGTTTAAAATTGGTAAAAGGGGTATTTATATGACTGAAACCCAACTACAATCATGTCTGTAATCCAGGTGCTTAAATAAAATATTTAAAAAATTAAAAAAAAGAAATGTTTGCAAGCCAAAGATTCAATGACTATAAATCTAATGTCTCTCAAAGAATTGTTAATTTCTAATTGGACTTAGTGCAATTGTCTTAATTGGCTATGAATTCATTGCAGCACATTGACTCATTGAAGAAATTTAAAAGGGTCTTTTAAAAATTGACAAATTAAAATAAAGCTTAAGTAACTGACACTAAGTTGTTCTTTCCGACATTAACTGAAATGTCTAATTACCTCTGAAACAACACCCTTTTGTGGTAGTTAAACAGTGCTCTCAGTATAGAAGTGCTTGTCTAGTTATAAGTAATGGCAATTAATCACCCATTTAGCTCATCCACTGCACTGAATATTATTTAAATGCATATGTGGGAGACTGGGAGGAGAGTTATAACACAGCTTTATTTTACAGCAATTCCA
Source organism: Crocidura indochinensis (assembly GCA_004027635.1). Classification (NCBI taxonomy): domain Eukaryota; kingdom Metazoa; phylum Chordata; class Mammalia; order Eulipotyphla; family Soricidae; genus Crocidura; species Crocidura indochinensis. Next base: position 9,837 of record PVKC010018211.1, read on the forward strand.
ATGAGGATTCTACTTGTCAAAACATTGATCTGACTCATCCTGAGTCTAGCTGAAAATAAAAAAGACTTGAGGGATAGTTTTGATTATAAACTTAAGTCATAAAACATGTCAGATATCAATTTTGATCCATCTAAAAAGTTTGTCTTTGACATGATGAAGAGGTATAGAGTTTAGAACAGAACTTTTAAGGTATTCTATACAAGTTTGGGTGTAGGGCACTTTCTTGATCAGCAACTTTGTAAGGAGTGATTTAAGTTGTTATAAATAAAATCAAAGCTTCTAGTTTGCAACTAATCTAAGACAGTGGCCAGAGATAGAAGCTAGTACTTTTTAGTTAAACCCACAAAATCGTCTTCTGAATGAACATTGTCTTTGTGTTTGATGGCCATGCCATGTGTTTTCCTTATACTTAGTTTAACTAAGTATGTAGTGTGAAGGATGTAGTGAGAATGTTTATTAGGAAGTGATTATTTGGAATGTGGAATGTTAGTTGATGTGATTTTGAAGCATTCCACTTTTTAGGCACCTATAGTGTACTGGATTTTCTGACAGAGCTTGAGGACAGACCCCTACTCTTTGCATCGATTCTCTGAGGAAAGAAATACAAGAATGTGCTTTGGAATATTTTGTAACAGCTATAAAGAAGAAAGAAGCACGTTGTTTCCTGGCTTGGTGTTTGATATCATTACCTGATTTATTTTATTTTATTTTTCTATGAGAAGGATCGTGTTTAAGAAGCTTCAGAAAAAATTGTCAGACTGTAGCTTAGTATTACCAGGCAGAAATAAGCAGTATCAAATTCTCAACCCTAAACTTACAGAATCTGAGAGGAAATTATATATATTTATGTATGATATATAATATATAAATTATAAATGTATATATGGTATGCTATATAATAAAATAAATATTATATTATTATATATAAATATACATTATAAGTCTATAGCTGTTATATATAATGTCAGATTTATATATTGCATTATTATATATTATATAATAATTTTATAGGTTATATTATAAATAAGTTATATATAAAATATTAAGGTTATATAATAGCTATATAGTTATATAATTGATATGTAATTTATAATTAAATATGTATATATTTATATTGCAGGTAATCTACAAATAAATTCTAGTTAGAATCAAATCAAAGTGTTGTTTTGGTTTTTTTTGGACAAATTATCTGTGTGTGCTCAGTTTTACTCCTGGTAGGCTACAGGACCCTATGTGGTTCTGAAAATCAAGCCCTATTGGATGTATGCAAGGCAAGTGGCCCTCCTCAGTGAACTACCTCTCTGGTCCAAAAGAAAGCACACTTTAATATTTTAAAAAATGTATCAAGGGGCCGGGCGGTGGCGCTGGAGGTAAGGTGCCTGCGTGGTACTGCGGTTTGATCCCCCATGCCCCATATGGTCCCCAGGCCAGGGGCGACTTCTGAGCGCATAGCCAGGAGTAACCCCTGAGCGTTATTGGGTGTGGCCCAAAAGCCGAAAAAAATGTATCAAAAATAAATATTAATCAGTATTACACATCAAACATTAATTTTCTAATTGAAAATTTCAAAAGAGAATATTAGAAAACAAAATTTTGCCTATATATGCAACATATCATTCATTTACTATAACACATCTGGAATGTGAATCATTACTTTTCCACAATACAAATGATGAAATTCTTTTTTTTTTTTTTTGTGGAGCATGCCCAGCTAAACTCAGGGATTATCTTAACTCTGCTCTCTGAAACTAGTCCTGGTAGGCTTGGGGGAACCATATGGAATGCTGGGGATTAAATCCATGTTGGTCACATGCAAGACAAAGACCCTCCCTGCTGTGCTGTTGGTCTGACCCCCAGATAAGGAAATTCTATAACACAACAAAGGATCTTGTAGATACATTGATGCTGATTGGTCTAGAGCCTCTACATTGGAAATACACGTTTTTTAAATTCCCACCCTGCAGTATATTTTCCACAGAGCAGTCTTAATGCATGTGATCAGAGGAACCATTTTCTTACAACATATTTTGAATTATGAGTCTGTACAAAATATCTGCAAATCAGGTACTACGTTTTCCATATACTTGAAGCATATATTAAATTAAAAGCTTTTATAAATCAACAAGCAATTGAATTTTGACCCTATTCAACTGAAGAGATAATGCTTCTTTTCTTTCTAAGAGATTTTAGGGCCATGCTTTAATTCTCATGTATAATATTTGTGTGCTTGTGTGATCCCCGGCTAATCCCTTAATCTTTGGAGATGCTTCTGTAGAAGAAAAACGTTCTTGAAGGATGCTTTAACCCCTTTTTTTTTCTTTTGCTAAGGTCCATTTGTATCTTATTTTGTTAAGAGCTTTACCTTTCACATCTCTATCTCTCAGGAGAGATTATTCTTAACTCTAAGAAACTGTTTCTTAGGTGCCTTTCTCATATGTAATGTTACACAAAAGGAATTTCAGACATTCAATCCAGTCAGAAAATGTGTCGTTTAGTCTGTGACCAACAATCATCTCTGAGACTATCATTGTAATTTTACAGTTAAATTCACTAGCCTGTCCCTTTGGGGGCAATGGTGGGCTATCATTGATGATGTTTTCTGAAAATTGAAACAGGCTTGACTATAAGATAAGGGTCTGAACATCTGCATTAGCTTTCTCTTACTGGTTTTGCTCTGTTGTTAACTTTTCTGCTAAACAAGCTCCATGCATATTTCAAAGCCATTGTGTTTCTTGTTTAATGTAATTAGTTTTATCCAATTTGAATTAGTCACTTATTTATTTTGCTCTTTAACCTTAGCACTCATGTTTTTAATTCCTTGAAACTATTTGGAGGTGTTTAATATTTGTAGTCAGTGAATCATAGTCATATATAGAATTATCACCCATATAAATAAACATTCTTTTTTTTTTTTTTTTTGAGTAAAAGGATGTACTTCCAGAGAACATATTCTATGTTTACAGCAGAACAAAAGGACATCACAGCCCTTTGGTCAAGGAAAGCTTGTTCATCTTCTTTTAAACTGAAGGCATCTGAAAACAACAGTGAAAAATTCGAGTCAGTCACCTGTAGCATTGTTTGAATGCTTCTCTCTCTGCCTTCCTGGTGATTCTCCTCACCTCTCACCATCTTGTCACATAGGGGAGCAACCTGAAAACAGAAAGTGCCTCAATTCCTTCCACAGTGCTTGAAAATGATGTATAGCAGGTCCATTACTCCATCCAGACAGGAGAGCAGAAGCTTTCTCTCTCTCTCTCTCTCTCTCTCTCTCTCTCTCTCTCTCTCTCTCTTTGGTTTTTCGGACCACTGTTTGATGCTCAGGGGTTACTCCTGACTAAGCACTCAGAAATTGCCCCTGGCTTGGAGGGACCATATGGGAGGCCAGGGGATAGAACCGTGGTCCTTCCTTGGCTAGCGCTTGCAAGGCAGACACCTTACCTCTAGCGCCACCTCGCCGGCCTGAGAGTAGAGCTTTCTGGTGACTGCAGTGGGTGACTCTGGCTTGGAGGTTACTGGCATTCATATAGTATCTCCTATTCTGTCCATGTTGATATTTCTTTCAGCACTCCAGCTTCAGAAAGAGAGTTACAGCCTTTTCTATCAAGGTTTATTGCTCTTGGGAAGCCAACTCTTACAAAATATTTGAGGTGAATTTATTCTCCTTCTTATCTATAGTCCTCTTACATATATATGTCTTTCACTGTTTCTCTCATTTCCTACTTCCGCCTTCCCTTCCCTACTTCTCCTCTTTCCATCTCTTCCCATCCCTTCCCATTCATTTCCCTTCTCTTCTTCCTTATTCCTTTCCCTTCACCTCCTCTCTCCCCATTCCTCCTCCTCCTCCTCTTCTTCTTCTTCTTCTTCTTCTTCTTCTTCTTCTTCTTCTTCTTCTTCTTCTTCTTCTTCTTCTTCTTCTTCTTCTTCTATTTTTTGTATTACTCACCAGTTCACTTGAATCCCCCATTCTTTCTAGTTGTAGTATTTTAGTCACCAGTAGACATACCCAAAGTACATAGAAGACTAATATTTTGCAGTCCAATCAAATTTTACTTCCACTCTACCTCAGATATATCTAGATAAACAGCTATATGCATGTTCATTTCCTTTCTGAACTGGTAACTTTATTAGCTTTCTTTTATAATTTTGTGCTGTAGGAAGCTTGCAATATAATGATTAAAAGTTACTGGGGTGTTGGGGCTGGAGAAATAGCACAATGGTAGGGCATTTGCCTTGCACATGGCTGACCTAGAACGGACCTCAGTTCGATCCCTGGCATCCCATATGATCCCCCAAACCAGGAGTGGTTTCTGAGTTAATAACCAGGAGTAACTCCTGAGTGTCACCAGGTGTGACCCAAAAAACAAACATAAATATTTCTGGAATGTTATTATAAGGAAACATTTAAATAAGACTTCTGTTTGTTCACTAAAGTCTCATTCTGTCCTGAATTCTGCAATTAAACTTCTCCTGAATTCATGTAACAGTCCCTCTATTTCTATTTTGGTATTCATTAACTTTGTTTTATTTTATTTTTCAGCTTTTGGTTTTAGTACCAACCCCTGTTATTCTCAGGTCTTACTCCTGTCTCTGTGCTCAGATCACTCTCATCAATTCTTGGGGGTACCTTATATAATGCAGGGATAAACTCATGTCAGACATTCACATTTATTGTCTTAATTCTATTATTTCTCTGGAAATTCTGGCTTTATTTTACAAAAAATATTATTCACTTCTCAATGAGCTTATTTATATGGGATATAATACATATAAATCAACAAATAAGATACCTACTAAACATGTTCTTTTCTTATAAAATATACAAGATACTTGACAAATTAATAAAAAACTAGTATTGATAGGCAATAAATTGTTTTAAAAAATTGAAATTCAATTTCCATTGAGATAACATTTGAACAAAAAATTCAAACATCTTTTAAAGCCATTTCCTCGAGGTAACCAATAGTCTATTAAATTTTTCTTCTGTTGGGTGTCCTGGACGTATTAGATTAACTTTATCATTTTAACCCATGAGGTTAAAACCCATGAGGATTTTTTCTGTATATAGATTGTATGATATATTACTTCTCTTGGGTAAAACTGGATCATCATCAATGTATATCTTTATTACTTTTAGAACAATTAATAACTTTAAAATAAGTTTAGCTACAGGAAGAAAATGATGTGACAAATGTTTTTAATTTTTCTAAAATCTCTTTGAAAAAAAGCAAAATAGGGAGGGAAAATATAACCAATTAAAAAGTTTCCACAGGAATTTGATCCACAGTATAGCAAGTAGAGTGTTTGCTTTGCATGTGGTTGACCCAGCACCCCATATGATCCCTGGAGCCTACCAAAAATGATCCCTGAATGTTGGATCAGGAGTAAGCCCTGATCACTATTGGGCTTGGCCCCCAAACAAAAACATATACAAAATTCCACAAGGAAGATCTACAACATAAATAAATATCATTTCACTAAGATGCCCTGATTATAGTTGTTAAACAAACCACCCTCAACTATTAGGAAACCAGATAATAATCCCTTTGTTATACTATGACTATATATGACTATATACTACTATGTTATGTAGTACTTGTGTCTTACATCAATTTGGCAAAGCCTCCTGTGTAGGAATAAATCTATGGCCTGGTCTGGACTCTGAGGATTCAAAGCAGAAGTATCCTTGGGATTCTTAAAATCTTCCCTTATCCAAGACTCTTCCTAGAAGACCTACAAGTAGACTCTTCAGTGCGGAGACTCAAAACTTCTAGTCAAATACTTGTAGATCAAACTGAAGCATTTTATTTTGGTAAATAATTCAAATCTTGGTCTCTTTCAACCAAGCCCCAGATGCTGTCATATAACATGATCAGTGATCAGATAGTGATGAAGTAATTACAAAAGCACCTTCATTAAAGCAGAGGGTGGACATATTGTAGTCCCTTCTTACCGATGAGTACAATTTCAAGGAAATTTCACTATCTTTGAAAATCACTATTATTAACCAGAAAGGTGTTCAAGGGGTTAAAATCAGTTATCTCTCATTCAACTAACCTGGGTTTAATCTCTGGAACCATGTAGGTCCCTAAGACCTTCTAAGAGTGATACTTAAGCACAGAGAAGGGAGTAACTTCTGCTTTGATGCATCAATATTGGTGGTGAGCTCATGGTTTAAACATCAAAGCAGCATGTTTGCAGGTGGTCACAGTATGATCCTCCATCACAGTTCCTGAATAAAAATATCAATAGTATTACTATGCCTGAGAAACTGACCCTTAAATATTTTCTGGTATTGATCAAATGCACTTCAGTGTCTTGCACCTTTTTCTTTTTACATCCAATGCAAAGGATACTTATCTTCAATTTTCACTGGACTGTCAGTAACAAATGATGTTATTTTTTTTGTTTGTTTCTTTGTTTTTTGTTTTTTTGGGTCACACCCAGCAGTGCTCAGGGATTACTGAGCACTCCAGAAACCACTCCAGGCAGGCTCGAGGGACCATATGGAATGCTGGGATTTGAACCACGTCCTTCTGCATGCAAGGCAAATGCCTTGTCTCTGTGCTATCTCTCTGGCCCCAAATAATGTTTTTATCAATAAGATTTCACTTTACATATGAACATATATAACCTCTGCTTTTAAAATTGACACAGAAATGGGAAATTTGAAATGCTCTTTTCATGAGGGCCTTGATATTTCAGTGAACTTTCAGAGCTTTTGCACTTAGTTTTCATTCATCTCGATTTCCTAAGATGATTCTGCTGCATTTATTTGAAGTTGAAGATGTCATATCCATGAAGGAAATAGTTAGGAAAGAGACAGAAGGATAAAAGCTCAGAATTTTATGCTCGAAGCAAGTGTAGAGAAGGATGGAGGCATGTGAGTTTTTTCACTTACATTGTCTTCACATGACTTTCTATCCAAATTTGTGGCTGGAGTAATGTACAGTGAGTACAGTGTTTTTGCCTTGCTCGCAGAAGACCTAGGTTTCATCCTAGCATCCCATATGGTTCTCTGCTTCCACCTGATCCTTAAGTGCAGAGACAGGAGTAAGACCTGAATATAGGCAGGTAAGGTCCAAAAACCAAAATAGTAAAATAAAAGAAAACCTATACATAACCATGGCATGCTGTTTCTGTTTCATAAAATGTCAAAATAATAGAGCAATAATTAAAATATTGTAAAAGGCCATGATTTCTTGCTTTACTAATTTAATAAATTCTGGTAGCGAAATAAAAGAATTTGACTTTATTTTTTTGTAGCTTTGTGATATTAACTTGGATGGCATTTTATCACAGAAGTCAATGAAGATTGTTATTATTTTTCCCTCTTCTTGCATGGAAATGACTTTTTAATATATAGTCACCTTTTATTCTCAGCACCCTGGAGTATTACTAGGAGAGACTTATGAACACAGAGTCAGGACTTTTCCTTAAGAACCACCAAATCTCCCACTGCTGCATACAGAGAGAGATACCATTTATCACAAATGCACACACACACACACACACACACACACACACACACACACACACCTTGTGGAAAGCAGAATTTTTACCTTGTGGAAAGCAAGAAGAGAATTAGAAAATCCCATGCCTATATTCTAAAGTATATAAACTGTATATAGAAAAATTGGTAAAAGCAGGATATTTGCTCCTATAATTCGATATTTTTATTAATAATATTAAGGAAATACATTATTGACCTATGTTCTTGAGTTAATTATTTTATTTTGAATAAATAATAATTTCCCAATAGTGGATACAGTTGACCAGTATTTTATATATTGCTATAAAATTTATATTAAACATACTTATCTACTGGTTTAAAGTCTTACCATCACACATTGAGGATTTTCCTAAAAATTATCAAGCAAGACATCTTTGTAACAGTAAAAGATCTATTTGAATGGTTACAAAATTATCGTTATAAATAAAATTATATTTTAAATATAGATAAGCATAAAATATGGATAGTTTCCTTAATAAATAATGTTGGAAAAACTTAAGAGTCACTGTAGTAGAATAAAACAGGACCTTTATCTTGAAAAAAAATCAAATTCAAAATAAATTAAAGGCTTAAAATCAGACCTAAAACTATAAAACTCCTAGAGGAAACATAAGGGGTCATTTTATTGACATTGGTTCTGGGAATTATTGTTATTTTTTGATTTGCCATCAGAAGCAAAGGCATGGAGAGTGGAAATAAATAGAATAACATCAAACTAAAATGTTTCTGCATAGCGAAACATGACAACTAAAATAAAAAGACATGCCTATAAAAAGGGGACTAGCTACTTGCAAATTATATAGCTGAAAAGAAATAAATACTTCCGATAAAAATAAGCTCATGAATCTAAAGAATCTGTTTAATGACTAGGGAGTGTGCTAGACATTCTTCCAAATAAGATATACAGGTGCTGGGAGCCGGGAGGTGGTGCAGGAGGTAAGGTGCCTGCTGCCTTGCCTAGGACGGACCACGGTTCGATCCCCCGGTTCCCATATGGTCCCCTGTGCCTGCCAGGAGCGACTTCTGAGTGTATAGCCAGGAGTAACCCCTGAGCGTCACTGGGTGTGGCCCAAAAACCAAAAAAAAAAAAAGATATACAGGTGCTCAGTAGATAACTACAAAGATACTCAAATTCTCTTTACTCATTAGGAAATGCAAATGCAACCCCAATGGCAGATCATTTTATACCTGTTATAATGACTATCCTCAAAAGGATAAAACAGGATTACAGGAATGAGATTAGGATTACCAGAAAAGAAAATAAGTCTGTGGGAATGCATATTGGTGGAAACTCAACAATAATAATGGAAGAACCCTAAGAAAGAACATTTCTTTATTTTAGTTATCTTTGGGGGGGGTACCATCCATGTTCCAGGAGCTCTGACATTCCTGATAATACTTGGACAACCATATTATTGGTTTCCAGGCCCAGAGAATAAGGAAGGGTCTTTGTAAAGTCTAAAGACCACAGGATCTAGAGATGTTGGAGGCAGGCATGGCCCTCCAGGGTCCACTCAATAATGCTTAAAGTCATGTAATACCAGGATTAAATGTAGGTCAGGACCATTCAGTAGTGCAGGGTGTGTGCTATACTATTTTCCTCTGTACTATCTCCTTTCTTTTGAAATCCATATTTCAAAATATGAAATGCTTCTTTATCCAATCTTTATTTATTGATTTGAGGAAGTACAAATTCAATGAAATATTTATCAAAGGAAGTGAAAACTGAGGTTTGAAGATATATCTGCATCCTCATGTTAATTCCAGAACTATTGATAATATGTAAATGATAGAAACCACTTAAGTGTATTTCAGAGGAGAAACAGATAAAACTTTGCAAGGAGAGAAATCAGGGTGATTTAAAAATATATTTAAACACTGTGGTTACAAGGTTTTTTATAATACAATTATTTATTTTTCACAGACACAAAGTTGGTCATGATTGAGTTGCAGTCATTTAATGTCCAAGACCCTTCACCATTTCTGTCACCAATGCCCCTCCTTCCTCCCTTCTGCCTGCCTCTGAAGTGAACATCTCTCTCTGTCTATCTATCACTTATCTATCATCTATCTATCTATCTATCTATCTATCTATCTATCTATCTATCTATCTATCTATCTATCTATCTATCTATCTATCTATCTATCTCTCTATCTCTCTATCATCTATCTTTCTATATATCTATCTGTATCTTCCTTTTCTTTTTTAGACACTGTGGTTTGCAATATTATTTCTGAAGGGGTATCATACCTATCATTTAATCCTCTTTCAGCACTAGTTCTTGTCCAGAGTAACCATTTCCAACTATCATTGTAATAGTGCTCCTTCTCTGCCTTAATGACAAACAGTCCTTTTCTGAGTCCAGTTTAGATCCTGGCTAATGGTGGTGACTGAAGAATATGAGAAAAAATCGATTTCTACATTTAT
>PVKC010018212.1:0-19748 GCA_004027635.1 Crocidura indochinensis
CACTGATGTGCATGAATGCCTTTACACCTCACCCAACTATCTTGCTCACAAATCTCAGTGATGCAGCCTTCTGTCAGTTCTTCTGTTCTTGACCAGCTTCTTTTACCCTTCTGCTATATAGGCACTGTTAGATCCCAGATCCTGAAGACTCCAGACCCTGAAGCTCTAACTTGCCTTAAGGAACAAAAAGCCCAGAAAGTTTCCCAGACCTTGAAGCTATAAGAAGCACCAAGCCCAGAAAGTTTCCCAGACCTTGAAGCTATAAGAAGCATCAAGCCTGTAGCAGCTTCAAAGTTTATTTACCCCCTTCCCCTCCCTTCTCAGATATTGCTCCCTGTCACATTCCCAGGTCAGCCAAGGCCTCCTTGTTATAAAGGCCATTCTGTTTTCCAACCCAAACAATATCATACCAGAGAGAGGGGGTGGGGCAGAAGTTTGGTCATCTGTGAGACATGAGACACCTGTGTAAGGGGTGGACACAGGGAATGAAAATGAAAATTGAACCAATCATGTATACTGTGGAAATTAAACTGTATTAACTAATGAAATTCTTAGCCTGCTAAAGTCTGTTAAGTCTATATAACCTGCCTGTTAGTTTCATACAGGGCCTTTGTCTGGTACAATAGAGTGTCCACTATCATTGAATAAATTCCCTTTTGCATTTTACATTATCAGAGGTGGTGGCTGGAGAGATAGCACAGCGGTAAGGCATTTGCCTTACATGCGGAAGGTCGCTGGTTCAAATCCCAGCATCTCATATGGTCCTCCGAGCCTGCCTCGGGTGATTTCTGAGCGTAGAGCCAGGAATAACCCCTGAGCATTGTCGGGTATGACCCAAAAAACAAAACAAAAAAAACATTATCAGAGGTAGTCTTTGACTCTCAGCGGTGCTGATCGGGTTATCTGCTTGGACCCTAACAACACAATTTGCATTTATATGCAGATGCTTGCATAGGAGTTCAGTTTTTTTATACAGACGTATTTCTTATAAATGCATTTCCTCTGTTCTGCATGGATCATAGGAATACTCCAAAAACTGGTCTGCTATTTCTTTTTTTTTTTTTTTTTTTTTTTTTTTTTTTTTGGTCACACCCGGCAGTACTCAGAGGTTACTCCTGGCTTCATGTTCAGAAATTGCTCCTGGCAGGCACGGGGGACCATATGGGGCACCGGGTTTCAAACCGATGACCTTTTGCATGAAAGGCAAACGCCTTACCTCCATGCTATCTCCCTGCTATTTCTTACTTAGCCTGCCAGCTGGAGGCTGTGTTGTTGCTTAGGCACCCCCTAGTGGTCTCCAGCATAATGAGAGAACCTAGATAATAAAGAAAGTGTTTCTAAAATAGGTTATTAGAGCCCAAGGATTGGCAGAGTCTTTATACACATTTTCAAAGATTCACTAGTATGGCTTAGGAAACTATTCTCCAATATTAAAATGAATATCAGTTTTCCCCCTTTTGTTATTTCTGTGACCTTTGATACAGCCGAGAGAAAATTCAGGAAGTCCGAGCAGCAGTGGATAATCTGATTTTCTATAATAAAGAAAAAAAAAAATTCAGGGCAGAAAATGTGGCTCAAATTTCAGTGCACATACGCAGTATGTCAAGGCCCTATATTATATACCCATCACTGAATTCCCCCACCGGCACCACCAAATGGCCCCACGAGAACAAAGTAATTTTATAACCCCGATATTAAAGAAATAATGGGTAAAAACATGTGGTGTAACCACAAGGCAGAACCGATTGAATATTATACAGCAACCAAAAAGGCACATGGACTAATCTGTTGGAGCCAGAGATGGTACAGCGGGGAAGGTGCTTCCTTGGCATCCAGTTTACCCATGCTTAATTCCCAGATCAAGCCAGGGGTCACTCCTGAACACAGAGCAGGAATAGAATTGAGTGCTCTAGATGTGATTCCAAAACCAAAAGCAAAAAATAAAAAAATGGGACTAGAGCAATATTATAGTGGGGAAGGCATTTGGCTTGCACTCTATCACTGCAAGTTAGATCCCAGGCACCTGATACAGTCCCTCAATTTCCACCAAGAATAATTCTTGGGACCAGAACTACAGCACAATAGTAGGGCATTTGCTTTGCATGAGGCCAACCTGGGACCAACCCAGGTTCAATCCCTGGCATTCCATATGGTCCTCCAAGCCTGCCAGGAGTGATTTCTGAGCACAGAGCCAGGAGTAAACCCAGAGTGCCATCAGATGCATACCCCCCCCACAAAAAAAAGAATAATTCCTGAGTGCAGAGCCCTGAGCATTTGTATTGGTGTAGCTCCAAAAGAAACCAACCCAAACCGATGTGTGATTAAAAACATCATTCTAGGGCTGGAGAGATATCATGGAGGTAGGGTGTTTGCCTTGCAGGCAGAAGAAGGATGGTTTGAATCTTGGCAACCCATATGGCCCCCTGAGCCTACCAGAAGCAATTTCTGAGTGTAGAGCAGGAGTAGCCCCTGAGCACTGCCAGTGTGACCCTCCCCCCTCCAAAAAAAAAAAAAAAAAAAGCAAACACCATTCTAGAAAACCACATGAAGACCTCAATAGCTGGGCCAGAGAGATAGTATAGTAGTAGGGCATTTGCCTTACACACAGCCAACTAAGATGGATGATGGTTCAAATCCTGGCAGCCCATATGGTCCCCCAAGCCCATCAGGAGCAATTCTGAGCACAGAGCTAGGAGTAATCCCTGAGTGCAACCAGGTGTGACCCAAAAACAAAACAAAACAAAAAAACCTCAAAAGCCAAACCGTTCTTTAGGAAATACAGTGAAGCACGGACAGGCAAAGGAATAAGGCCAATACAATCTAGACCTGTCTTGCCTTGTGTAAGGGGGCAGTGGGCACTTTGAGAGGAGATGTGCACTGAGCACTAAAGAGATGATAATGTTTTAGGACATGTGTGTGTGCTGCTGGTAATCTTCACCATACCAGCCACAGCTGGGACACTAGAAGGAAAGGGTGTAGGCAGTAGACTAGTTTAACAAAGAGCCAATGGGCAGACATACATACTGGCCACAGAAGCCAGGGAGGGGTTGTCAAAAAGAGAAAGATGCTCTTAGATTTGTTTTTTCCCCTTTTTTGGAAGGGTGTTTAGTCTACATCTGGTGGCACTCAGGGTTTACTTCTGGCTCTGTACTCAGAAATCTAACCTGGCAGGCTCGGGGACCATATGCAGGTGAAATGTCCACTTTCTCCTGAATCAAACATTCTCTGAGCAAGCAAATCCTGTGAATCAGCATTTGCCCCCACCCCCTTGCACCTAAACTCTTCACCCCCTGCTCACAGTGAGCCCCAGAGAGAATTTAATGAGGATATGTTCCCCACCCCTCAGACTCAACTCAGACTCCCCAAGGATCTAAGGAGGAAATTAAATCACATAATTGCATGTTTATCCTACATCTTCAGCCCAAGCTTCTCAGACTATCCCTGGTGACTCAGTGCTGGTGTGTATGTGTGTGGGGGGGACCCCTTCCCCGACTAATCCCGATTTATTTCTGGGATCCCATCTCCCCCAGTATCCCCATTTTCTCCCTGGCCTTCAGCTCTGACCTCTGTGTCCAGAAACTGGTAGAGTTTGTCTCTCTCCTGGTAACTGGAGCCCAGCTCCGGAGAGCAGCGAGGTGAACCGGATCCCCAGAGCAAAGCAGGTCACCTCCCAGGTCTCACCTGCCAGCGGTACCCGCCCCCTCTGCCCCAAGTTTTTTCTGCTCCAGGAGAAAAGTGAGGCTTGCCCAGGAGGGTGAAAGTGGCATCCCGGGGAGACCCACCTAGAAAACACAGGCACAGAGACACATGCCATACCCTTTGTCTTCTCACCTGCTATCCCTGGCACCACCCACACTTGCCTGAGATCAAGGAATGTTGTTTCTAAGGAAGAGCAAATTGTCTTCAAATGCTCCTTGATGGCCTAATCTTAGTTTCATAACACTCTGTCAATTCTATTTACTAGGTTGCATTAGAAAAGAAAAGAAAAGAAAAAAAGAAACGAGAACTCCAACTTCCTGGTATAAGAAATAATAAACTCCTCAGTTTCTTCCCCAGGACTGAGGTTCCCTCTGCTGGTAGCTCTTCCCGAAAATAGGATCCTCAGCTTGATTCCATCAGTTTTTGTTTCATCATCTTCAAGCATCAATCACCACCAGGTGGTCCTCCTCTTCCTCTTCTTCTTCCACTTCCTCCTGTCCCAAGACTAGGTCTCTCCAATGTCACATTTTTTGGGAATTCACATGCTTTCTGCCTCATTCACCTCGGGGGATCTTTGAGACCTGGACTAATTGTTGTTACTCTGTTTTCCTTCCACAAATGAGTGGAAGAAAGAGAGTTGACAAAGACCTGTGACAAGTATTTGCTGAAAGAATAGAGTGATGACTGGAGCCAGAGTGATAGCATGGTGGAAAGGGCATTTGCCCTGCACATAGTTGACCCAGGTTCAGTCCCCAACATCCCATAGGGACCCCTGAGCCTGCCAGGAGTAATTTTTGAGTGCAGAGCCAGGAGTAACCGTTGAGCATCCCTGGGTGTGAACCAAAAAAAAAAAATAAAGAATAGAGTGAGGGTGACTGTGGATATACCCTCCCCCAACTTTTTATTTATCCCACCTGAATGATCAGAACTGCCCACACCTGGAATGGGCAGGTAAAAGAGTTTGCGTGGGGAGAGAGAGGGGATAAGAAGGAGTTAGAGAGAGAAGTGTAGGAGAGGCATCATCATCAGAGATTCAACATCAGATTCAATATCACCAAATAGACCATCAGATTCAGCATTAGCAATAAAGCATCATCAAAAAAGCAGCAGTAGTGTCAGCCTGGAAGCCAGTTAGGTGGCCTGGAAAAAGCAGCTGAAAGGGAGACAGAGGCCTAGAGAGCCAGAAGGAGTAGAGAAGTAGCTGCTAGGATAAGGCTTAGTATGGAGGCCATGTGAGGAGGTGTACATGGCGGTAGGGACTGCTTTGTGCATCTTCCCGCCCTCACCTCAACCTTCAGACCTGCTAGACCAGGGATGGTGAACACGCAGCTCTAGAGCCTCATGCGGCTCCCAGTCAAAAATGAATGTGACTCTTTTGGGTTTTGTTCTGCTGCTTCTGAGGAGGGACCTCTGAGGAGAGATCTCCGAGTGCAGAGTCCCGCCCCCAGGCTACGTCCTCCGGTTTCCCATCCCTCGAAAACAACTGCACAGGCCAGCGAGCCAGGACCCAGGCGTCACATATTGTGTCACATCTTGCCGTTAGTTCCTAGTGTCGAGGACGCAGCACACCCTCACCATCACTGCAGGATTTTGAACCCTCACTCAAAATGGCAAAATGCAATATGTGTTTAATAGAATATTGTTAAAATTACATGCTTTTGTGTGAGTGTTCGTCTGTTTTGGCAGGTCACTGCGTGGTGTGGCTCTCTGACTCTCACAGTTTAAAATTTTGGCTCTTTGTGTCGAACTTGTTCACCACCCCTGTGCTAGACCATAGGGGAACCAGGCCGAGCTGAGAAAGGCTTCACCATCCCAACATCAATACTAGGACTCATTTTATATTAAGACAGCAGGTGACTTAATAAAGAAATTAAAAGAAATAATATGGTGACTAAACAAATAGATTGGTTTACTAAAATGGCTGGAGGAAACATTCTGAAAATGAGCTTCATTTCTTCATTTCTTGAGGATAAGCTCCAAAATAGTTTGCATTTTCTTCTGTAGACCTTTTCTTTTGTTTTTGTCTTTTGGGCCACACCCGGCAGCACTCAGGGGCTACTCCTGGCTCTGCACTCAGACATTGATCCTTGCAGACTTGGGGGAACCATCTGGAATGCCAAGGATTGAACCCGGATCTGTCCCAGGTTGGCCACATGCAACACAAATGCCCTACCACTGTATTATCTAGCCCCATGTTACACCATTTTTAAATCTCAAAATTCTGAGAGTTTAAACCAGGAGGACACAGAAGAGCTGCGAAGCCAACTTTCACCCTAGGTACACTTGTCTTCAGGCTGAAAACTCCAGGCTTTCTTGCAGTGGGGGTGGGCAGCCTCTCCTGCCACTGTGTATGGCCAGTAATGTTGGCAACCATAGCTAGACCCCACAGCTTCTGGCATATAAAAGGCCCAGATTCATGATTGATCTCAAGAGATGCCAAACCAAAGAACCCTCAAGGTTCTACAGATCCTGGAGCATGTAGACATACAGAAGGCCACATAACATTTGTGAATTCCACAATATGAACAGTCAAGTAGGAACACAATAAATGAGATTTAAAAAAGTAGCACAAAAGCCCACTGAGCTCAGTAAGCAACAACGATAATACAGACAGTCCAACTAGGCTCAAACAGCTCAAATCCTCTGATAATTATTTTAATAACCCCGTGGTGAGATTTAACAATTTTCACAACTTTCTCTCATTATTTATTTATTTATTTATTTTATATTGGTTTTTTTGTAGTTGTTGTTCCAGGCCACCAAAACCCAGCAATGCTCAGGGTTTACTCCTGGTTCTGTGCTCAGGAATCTCTCCTGGCGAAGCTTTGAAAACTTTATGTGGTGCCATGACTGTCCCTGCTGGAGACCTTCTGGATGCTTTTGTGCTCAGATTCTCTTCCTGTCTTTAATTTGTCTCCTTTCCAGAGCACAGCCTCATTTCATTTATTCCTTTTTTGAGGAAAAATCACTTTTTGGTTTTTTACTTTGGGGCTACACCCAGTGGCACTCAGGGATTCCTGGCTCTGCACTCAGAAATTAACTCCTGGAGATGCTCAAGGAACCATATGGGAAGCCAAGGATTGAACCTAGGGCAGCCACATGCATGCTATCCCTCCAGTCCCAGAAAAATCACTTTTTTAAAATAAAGAAATTTAATTTAATTTTTTAAATTTTATTTTATTGAAACAATTATGATCAACAGAATCCTTCATAGTTATATTTGAGATATACAGTGAATCAGGGCCCTTCCACCACCAGTGTCAACCTCCCTCCACAAATGGACCCAGAATGCATCCTATTCCACCACCCTTTGCCCCCTGGCTTGCCAGTATAACAGATCCCTTTAAGTTTAGATTGTAAAGTTTAGAAAAATTACTTTTTTAAGGGAAATATGGAGAGAGACAGAGAGAGAACAGTCTTCTCCCAGAAGGAAAACGCCAAGGGACACACTTCAGGCTGAGATATGGGTGATTCCCCCCGCCCATGAGGAGACCCCACCCTCATCCCTTTCCGGTGGGTTTTATTGCATGCCCCCATCCCCACTCCACCAAACTACATACTCTTAGACCTTCGGTTCAGGTTCCAAGCATAGCTTTAAAGTGAGCTGACCAGCTCCAGATGAAGTGAGCTGAGGGTCAGGCCCAACTCAGCTGCTGGGGTGGGAGGTTCTGTTCCATGAATGGGTGCTGTCTTCTGCCCAGAAGGGAGAAAGGGCCAAACTGTCAATTGAGCAGTAGATGACTGCAGAATTGTGCTCCTAATTTCTCTCTTAACTGGGGAGAAAGGTTTGGAACTGGCAGGGTCAGACTTTCCAGATTTAGAAAAATCACTTAGTTAAGGGAAATATGGCGGGGGGGGGGGGGGGGAGAGAGAACACAAACACAGGCTTTCCCAGATGCTGCCAGACATCTCCAGAGCAACTTATTACCCAGTATAGACTGGTTTATGAGAAAATCCAGCATATTCTGAGTTTAAATGATTTTTATTTTCCTAACGAAAATATTTTT
Source organism: Crocidura indochinensis (assembly GCA_004027635.1). Classification (NCBI taxonomy): domain Eukaryota; kingdom Metazoa; phylum Chordata; class Mammalia; order Eulipotyphla; family Soricidae; genus Crocidura; species Crocidura indochinensis. Next base: position 7,707 of record PVKC010018212.1, read on the forward strand.
TCCAAAATTTTGATTTTGATTAGCAGTATTTTAGTTCATTTTGTTTGGGCCTAACATGGTAGTGCTCCGGGCTTTTCAGAGATCACTCCTGAAGGGCTCAGGGGACCATAGGAGGTGCCAGGGATTGAACCCGAATTGGCTGCATGCAAGGCTAGCACCTAATCCCCTGTCCTATCTCTTTGGCTCTCAAATGTGACCTTTCTTGTATGCAGGATTAAAACTCAAGTTTTAGGGCCAAAGTGATAGCATAGAAGTAGGGCATTTGCCTTGCATGCTGCCGAACTGGGACAGACCCAGGTTTTATCCCCAGCGTCCCATATGGTCCCCCGAACTTCTAGGAGTGATATCTGAGAGAAGAGCCAGGAGTAACCCCCCAGAGCGCATCCATGTGTGGTCCAAAAACAAAACAAAGCAAAAACAAAAAGCCTCAAGTTGTAAAAGCTTGCTAGTTGGGGCTCTGTATAGTTCTGGCTAAAATCCAACTTGGGAAAAACAAAAAACTTTAGAAAATAGTTTCTAAATACGCCTTCACAGAACAGTCAAATCACAAGGGAACACATTTGAAAACATGACAGTGATGAGGTCTAGTCCTTTCAACACCCGAGTACAAATTAGTTCTAATGACAACAAAAAAGAAAGGAAACCTTTGTAGCTACTATATGACTAATGGTTTTCCTCGGTAATCCATCCATCTTTGCCATTCTGATATGATTCATAAAAATAGAACATGCAATTTCACACTAAGTTTTGTCCTCATGGAAGGCAAAATCCTTTTCGCTTTTACTGGAAGCCAAGTTTTGAGCTCAAGATTTCCTTAATTCACATCTTTCAAACAGTCCATTACATCTGGGCATAGGGCGCATATTGGGACAAGTTCAGAACTTGGGCATTATAGTCACAGACTCTTGACTTCTGTCCCTGTGGGAAAAACAACCAGCTGGAGCACTTGGCCACTGGGAGCTGAGGAAACAAAGGGGTCGTTTGTACTGGATTCCAAGAACACAGCCATACACTGTTTCTCCCAAGAACAGTGAGAGAATGGGGGGATGAGAAGAAGGAGGAAGAGGAGGAGGAGGAGGAGGAGGAGGAAGCTGAGGAGGAGGAGGAGGAGGAGGAGGAGAAGGAGCGACAGAGTGGCAGGTACACAGAGAGTGTCATGGAGAGAAGAGAGAAAAGGCATGATGAGAGAAGAGACAGGGACAAACACAATTCCAAAATTCTTCCTGTTTCTCTCTCTCTTTTTTTTGTCTCTCTTTTTGTTTCCATTTTTTTAAGCCAGTCAAATTGAGCAGTGGGGGTTTATATACCAACTTTTGTGATACTAACATTAATCAGTTCTGCTAAACCACTGCCATCGGACCAGCTTTGTTTCCATTTTTTTACTTTTGGGGCCACACCTGGTACACTCGGGAATCACTTCTAGGTGTGCTCAGGAAACCATATGGGATGCTGGGGATTGAGCCCAAGACTGGTCACATGCAAGGCAAGTACCCTACCCATTGTACTATTTCACTGGTTCTGTACCTCCTACTGGCACTAGATAAAATTCATTCTCCACAATGGCCTCAGAAGAAACTCAAAGTGAACTGAAGGAACCCACCTTCAGATGCCTCAGAAGAAACTCAAAGTGAACTGAAGGAACCCACCTTCAGCAGACAAGCCCTCTGCTCCCTTCCTTTCAGGACACATAGAAATTGGGGACACCTCTCAGAAAATCCCAGAACTCTTAGCTGTGGCAATGGTCAAAATTTTTGTTGTCATGCCGCATAAAGAATCTTTTCTATCCATTGAGGACTGAACCATAAAACAAGCCTGACCAACCAAAGTAGTCAAGATCTAAGAGGCCTTCCCTCACAAGTAACCCTTTCCCGGTCCCGCTGAAGTTCGCTTTAAGTGCTCACTTTTGAAAGGGAACACCACCCTTTCTCCTTTGCTAAGAGGATTTGATTCTGTCAGCTGCCACATCACATGCAGAAATAGAAACCTTTAGGCTCTGCGGGCCAGGTTCCACTGCAATGGTCGGTCTGAGTCACTGCGGTGGGTTGGGTTTGCTGGCAGGAGGCTCTGCATGAAACCGGAGCCTCTGTCGAGTGGCTGTTTATTGTTTATGAAAGAAATAGGTCAAGGGAAGCCCTTCTCGGAATCGACCTGTCCAGAAGGAGATTTTTCTCCAGGAATCTTTCAGGTACAAAAAAAAAAAATAATGATAAAATGATTATCTAACATCTGGCCACAATGGCCCAAATTCTACCGTTTATATTTTGTTTTATTTGGTTTGGGGGCCACACCTGATGGTGCTCAGGGGTTACACCTGACTCTGCACTCAGGAATCATTCCTGGCAGGGATCAGGGTCCATATGTGATGCCAGGGATCGAACCTGGCATGCAAGGCAAGTGTCCAATCCTTTGTGCTATCACTCTGGACCCTATTGTTGGAGCCATCGGAAACCAGCTGTTGGCCTGCTGGTCAGGGCAAGGTCAGTAAACACAGGTGACCCAGTTAATCCCCTGTCAATCATCAGAAGAATGACACATTCGCCACCCTAGCCACACTGGGTTGTTATTGTTTTGATTGTTTGATATTTGCTTTTCATTTTGTTTTTGTTTTGGGCCTCACCTGACAGTGCTCAGGGGTTACTCCTGGCTCTTCACTCAGAAATTGCTCCTGGCAGGCTCAGGGGACCATATGGGATGCTGGGGATTGAACCCAGGTCAATAATGTGCAAGGTAAATGCCCTACTGCTATGCTATCTCTCCAGCCCCTGGTTTTTGCTTTTGGATCACACTCAGTGACCCTCTCAGTATTTTTACTCATGGCTCTTTGCTCAGGAATTACTCCTGGAAGGGGAACCATCTGGGGTGCTGGGGATCAAACCAAGGTTGGCCTTGTCCCAGGCAAATACCATACTTGCTCTAGTCAACCACACTGTTTTAAGCTCAGCTTCGCTGACAAAAGCAAACCCCGTCCCCCAAGAGTCTCCTTAGCCATACAATTATGAACTCTTGGGAATACAATAAAGGGAGGTCTCTGTGCCCTGCTTTCTTGAGACCAAAGCAACAATATGGTGTAATGAGAAGGTGAGATGGGTGTGGGCTAAGAAACATCCTCCACACCCCAAAATCAGCACTGGGCTCAGGGAGCTTAAAGACAGATTCTATGTAGCAGTCTAAGTGTCTTTCCCACACTCAGCACACTGTATGGAAAACCCTTCAAGAATTTATCATATTTTTCATATCATAAGACACACTCACCACCACCCCAAGACCAGGGAAAATGTCTGTGGTCTTATGGAGCAAATGGTCCCTGGAGCTGAATCCTCAGTACAGTGGCGGGGAGCAGATACTAACCACTTGACATCCACAGTTTGACGCCCCCTTTATTGCACAGACACACAGGACAAGCAATCGAGTTAATGTTCTTTCACTGTCACATTGAGAGCTTTTGTTGAAGACTATTCAGTCGCTGCTACATCTTTTTTGTTTTGTTTTCCTCATCTAAAAACTATGTGTGTCTTATGGTCAGGTACATCTTATAGAGCAAAAAATATGGTATGTGTCTGGGAAGGAGAAGTTTGTATTCCCCCTCCAACACTGTGCTACCCTCGCCTGCTCTGTCAACCAAAAACTAAACCGGTTTGTATAACTATTCAACTTTTTGACAAAAACTAAGTTCTGACTTTAGCTGTGTCAGATTATAGGCTGATACCATTGGTAGAGAAAATTGAAAGGATTAGAAACACCACTGCATTATTGCAAACAAGGTTTTTGTTTATTTATTTGTTTGCTTGTTTGTTTGATTAGAGGAGATCACCAGGCAGTGCTCAGGATTTACTCCTGGTTCAACACTCAGAAATTAATCCTGGCAAGTTCAGGGGACCATATGGGATGCCGGGAATCAAACCCAGGTCAGCCTTATGCAAAGCAAACACCCTCCTCGCTATGCTATTGTCCGACCCTCTAGGTTTTCGTTATATTTTATGTTTTTAACTCCAAGTAGTCCAATCTGGGTGGAAGATGCTCATAGGTGTGGAATCTAATTCTTTTTCCCATTTTCATTGAGAACCACAATTTGCAATACTCAAATATTACTCAGATTTTTCAAGCATGCATCATTCCAACACTGCACCATCACCAGACATTGGACACCAAGGACCCTCCCAACCAAGCTCTTTCTGTAGAAAGCTCAGTTTTGTGTTTTGTCTTTGGGTTGTTTTTTGGGGGGGCCACACCTAGCTGTGTGGCCAGCCTGTGTGGCTGTGAATAAGTCAGGACTTATTCCTGGCTCTGTTCTCAGGGATCACTCCTGATGGGTTTTCATGGACTCTGTGGGGTGCCGGGGATTGAACTGGGGTCAACTATATGCAAGGCAAGAGCCCTCCCTAACGTGCTATTGCTCCAGCCCTGTATGCTCAGTTTTATAGACGAAATCTTCAGTTCCAATGACTTTGACCATTTGTTGCTTCTTACTATGTTTTTTCCTATGTCACGCATAAATTCATATTTTTTAAAATTTATTGGTGACACCTACACACAGTAGCTAATCACCGTAAGCATACACCCTGTTTTAACATCCGGAACACACATCCAATCTTCCCTAAACACAGAAGCACACACCCTGTTGTCATCTCCTCTTACAATCTACCTGATTGGCTGACACAGAGTACACATCCTACTCTTCCCTTTCCCACCTACAATGAACAGAATTACTCCCCTGAAGTGGCTGGTGGATTCTTCTTTGTGAGTGCTCTATTCACCCAGGATGCAACCTTACCAGTGACCTCTACATCTTGGGATCTGACTTCACCAGTATCATTTACAACACACATAGAGATGTCTAGAACTTAACTCCTGAAATTCCACAAAACTAAATTTATAAGTCAATCAACTGCTTCCCCAAACTGGGGCTGCCTCTTTCACTACATCCAAGCTACTCACACCCCACAGGAAGTAAGAAAGAAACCCCTGATGTAGTAGACACAGCCTCCCTCCTCTGCCAGTTCCCCAATTCTATGTGCCTCCATCAGAACAAGAGAACCACAGCGATCTGGGCTGGGCCCACTTCTATCTTTGTGCTCAAGTCAACTACATTTTCTGTTTCCTCCATTATGAAAATGACAGTGATCTCAAGTTTCTGCCACTATAACCCTGTGCCAGTGTGTGTCTCCATGACTCCAGTGCCCCCCTGTCCCGAACTTCCCATTTCCCCACCTGGAAAGAAGGCTCCCTACCTTTCACTGAGGCTTCTCCACAGCTGAGCACCTGCAGATAGAAGAAAAGAAACAGGAAAGGTCAGCAAAGATGCTTGAGTCTTGGGGCCGGGATCCACCTAGACTCAAGAGAACATTATTTCTTTTCTTTCTTTTTTTTTTTCCTTTGGTTTTTTGTTTTTAGTGGGGCCACACCCAGTGATGTTCAGGGTTTCTGCTGTCTCTGCAGTTCAAAAATTACTCCTAGAAGGAGGCCTGAGCGATAGCATAGTAGGGAGGGTGTTTGCCTTGCACGCTGCTGACCTGAACAGAATCCCAGGTTCGATTCCTGGCATCCCATATGGTCTCCTGAGCCTGCCAGGAGTGATTTCTGAGTGCAGAGTTAGGAGTAACCCTTGAATGCCATTGGGTGTGACCCAACCCCCCCCCTAAAAAAAATACTCCTGGAAGGAGGCCAGAGCAATAGCATAGAGAAGAGGGCTTTTGCCTTGCATGTGACTGACCCAGTTTTGATTTCTGGCATTCCATATGGTCTCTGAGCACTGCCAGGAGTGATTTCTGAGAGCAGAGTCAGGAGTAACCCCTGATCATCGCCTGGTGTGGCAAAAACAAACAAACAAACAAAACAAAACAAAACAAAACAAAAAAGCCAAAAAAGTAATATTCCTGGTGGTACTCAGAGGTCACTCCTGGCTCAGGAGACTATATGAGATGTGGGAGATGGAACCCAGATTGGCTGTATGCAGGGCAAATGCCCTCCCATTGATCTATTGCTCAGCCCAGGGTAGTTTGTTATGTCTTGGCTCTGTAGGCGTTTTCAGCTGCTATCTCGGCCCAAACAAGATCACTTGAAAAAAGCACCATATCTGTCTCATTTGCTTTTTTCTGTTTAAAGCGTTGTTTATTTATTTTGAGGGGGCACAGTCACACTGGCAGTGTACTGGGACTACTCCCAGGACAGTCCTCAGGAGGTTACTCCCAGTGGTGCTCAGGCAGCCATATGGTGCCAAGGATTGAGGCCAGGTTTCCTGTGTGCAGAGCAGGCAGCTCTGGGTCTTTACTCTGTCTATTCAGCCCCTTTACTTGCCTCCATACCTCCTAGGTGACTCTGTAGCCACGAACTTCTCAACAGTAGTTACTCCTGGTTCTGTGCTCAGAAATCACTCCTGTCAGGCTCTAGGAACCATACCAGATTCCTGGAATCAAACACCCATCAGCCTCGTGCAAGGCAAACATCCTACTCACTGTGCTGTCATTCCAACTCCTAAATTTTTTTGTTTTGTTTTGTTTTGTTTTGTTTTGTTCTGGGCCATACCCAGCAGTGCTTAGGGCTTACTAATGACTCTGCGCTCAGAAATCACTCCTTGTGGTGCTCAGGAAACTCAAAGGGATGCTGCAGATAGAACGTGGAGTCAGGTACAGGCAAAAGCAAGTGTCCTCCCCTCCAGACTATCTCTCCTGCCCCCGTATTTTCCCTCAGAAGCCCCAAATGCGGCTCTTTGTGCCTTCCATGTCCCCAGCAAAGAGCCAAAGTTTCACGATTTTTTTCTGTGTTTGGGCCACACCTGAAGGCGCTCAGGGGTCACTCCCGGCAGGCTCAAGGATTGAACCTGGGTTGACCGCCATGTGCAAGACAAATGCCCTACCCGCTCTATGTACTATAGCTCCAGCCCTTGGAAATGTTTCGATTCTTCTTGAGATCAAGCCCCCTAGATTCTGTTTCTCAAAATTTCTCACTTCCTTCTATTAGCTTTTAATAGCTATGGGAGAAGATGCCACTAGTCAGTGGAACCTGCCTGGCTGCTGTCTCTGCTCTATCCCAATCCCCTAGGAGCACCATAGGAGATGCCTCATTCTTGGTGGTTACAGACCCCTCTAAACAATGCACCAGGGCCTAGCTATAGCACGGTGAGGAAGGCATTTGCCTTGCACATGCCAACCCAAGTTTGATTCCTGTTATCCCATGTAGTCCCCCGAAACTGCCAGGAATGATTTCTGAGCGCAGAGTCAGGAGTAACCCCTGACCATTGCCAGGTGTTGCCCCAAAACAACAAAACAAATAAACAAACAAAACAATGCACATACACAGCTCAAAAGCATCCATAGGACGACCAGCACTCACTGGTCTGAATGACCAGACCGAATGAATCAGGCTGAATGTTGGTAGCAGGATGAGGAATGGGGAAGCCTCACCTGTGCTGATTTGGTATTTCTCTGACACCACTGTCCCAAGAGTGCACAAAGAAGGTCCCCGCAGGTGTGGCACCATAGCATGCTGGTCCCCCAATTTGTGGTGGAAATTTGGGGAAAGGACTTGTACATGTTGGGTTTGGTTTTGGTTTGAGGTTTTGAGCATCCTGTATGGATCCCTGAGCCTTCCAGGAGAGATTCCTGAGTGCAGAGCCAGGAGTAAGCACTGAGTGCTGCTGAGTGAGGCCCAAAAGCCAAAAAGAAAAAAAAAAGATTTGCTCAAAATAACAACAGCTAAGTCAGAGCCAATGGAATCTATCCCTTTGCTCCTCTCCAAAGGGTGTCTGCTCAGAAATAAGACCTTTAGCATTGAAACATATCCATGGATTCCCAAGCCTCTTACCTCTTGCTCTGGACAGGACCATGTCCTTTATGATCTGCATGATGACACGACCCAGGATGAGCATGGAGAGCAGGTGGTACACTCTCCACGGAGTCAGGGCCAGGAACCTGTGGGAGATGCATAAGCTATGAGAATGCGTCCTCAGCACTGACTTCGTGGGACCGAGGAGATTGCGTCATATGCTGCAGCACCTGCTTTGCCTTCTGGAGGTCCAGTTTTGGTCCCTGCTATCACGTGGCCCCCAACCACCCCAACCACCACCAGGGGCAACCCAGGCACTGAGCTGAGTAGCCCCTGAATATCACCAGGCAAAGTCACTGGAGGAAGAAGGGGAGAGAGAGAGGAGAGGGGATGGGAGAGGAGAAGAGGAGAGGAGCAGGGAGGGAAGGAGAAGGGAGGAGTGAGAAGGAAGAGGGGAAGGAGGGGGAAAAGAAAGGAAAGGGAGGGGAGGAGGGGGAGGGAATGGGGAGATATTGTATAAGACAATTTTTCTGGCAATGACTTAATTCCACTCCTTAAAGAAGCTGTGAGCTGTGAGCTGTCCTAGCTGAAGCTGGTCCACTTATTTAAAAAAAATTTTTTTTGTTTTCTTTTGGGGGGGCATATCTGATGGCACTCAGAGATCACTCCTGGCTCTATGCTCAAATATCACTCCTGGCAGTCTCAGGGGACCATATGGAATGCCAGGGATCGAATCTGAGTCCATCCGAGGTCAGCCACATACAAGGCAAATGTCTCACAGCTGTGCTATCGCTCAGGCCCCTAATTTATTTTATTTTATTTTATTTTTTTTTTTGGTTTTTGGGTCACACCCGGCAGTGCTCAGGGGTTACTCCTGGCTCCATGCTCAGAAATTGCTCCTGGCAGGCACGGGGGACCATATGGGGCACCGGGATTCGAACCGATGACCTTTTGCATGAAAGGCAAACGCCTTACCTCCATGCTATCTCCCGGGCCCCCTAATTTATTTTTTTAATAATGTATTTAATTGAATCACCATGAGATACACAGTGACAAAGTTATTCATTATTGAGTTCCAGTCATACAATATCTAACACCCTTCATCAGTACATATTTCCTACCAGCAATATCCCCAGCTTCTCTCCTAGAAAAAAATGTCCCAGTCTCTCCTCTCCTTCTCCCTCTCTTCCTATTTTTCCCTTTTAGACACTGTGGCTTGAATTGTCATTGAAGACGTATCATGCACCTCACCTTCCCTCCTTTCAGCATCCAGTTCTTGGCCAGAATGATCAGTTCCAATTCTCATATTCCTAAGAGTCCCTTCTCTGCCCTTACTGCATTCACTGCTCTCTGTGGTAAGCTTCCTTCCATGAATCCAATCCCCTCCTGAGCCCTAAGAGGCCCCTAGAATGAGACTCCCCTCCTGCCATGCTACTCAATCCCAACTGTTCCCAGCACATCCCTTCCTGCTGCATCCCACCTTTACTGGGAGTGGGAGAGAGCAGCTGGGACTGTAAGGCCTGACAAATGAGGGTGCCAGGAGAACCAATGCTCTGACTTTGATGCAGAACTGTCTGTCCCAGGGAGCAGGAAAGCAGCCCTGTAAACAAGCACATTACTGCTTAGAACCTCCTAGAAATTCGAGGGCGGGGGAGGGTAGAGCAAACAACTCCAAGAGAAGGTGGGTGCCAGTGCTGATCTCCAGGCGGAGTCAGGCTCTGCCAGTAGGGATGAGGCACAGGTATCCCTACTGGGGAGCAGGGGCACTCAGGGCAGGGGCTGCAGCTGTAATAGAAGACCCAGAAAGGAGACTGGAGTGGTAGCACAATGGTAGGGTGTTTGCCTTGCATATAGTTTACCCAGGACGAATGAGGGTTCAATCCCTGGCATCCCATATGGTCCCCAGAGCCTGCCAAGAGGAGTAATTTCTGAGTGCAGAGCCAAGAGTAATTTGAGCACCGCCAGATGTGTCCCAACCCCCCAAAACAAACAAACAAGCAAAAATCAAAGAAATGGGCCCAGAAAGCTTGGTCACAGAGTATGTTGTTTTGTTTCTGTTTGGTTTTGTTTCTGTGTGATGCTTAGAACTGGTGATGCTGACGACTTATTCCTGGCTCTGCACTTGGGCATCCCTCCTGTCTGGCTCAGGGAATCAAATGGGGTACTGGGAATCGAACTCGGTTCCACTACAGGCAAGGCCTTACACTCTCACTATGGCTCTGGCACCCAGGTCATGGAGTCTTTGGAAAACTGGTGTCCGAGGAAGTCTCAGGATATTTTCCAGAGAGGTGGTGCTTGATTTCACTGGTGCCATGTATGTGTGCAGTTTCTCCGCACCCTCAGGGCACCTCTTTTATGCCCGGTGTGAAAACTGTGCCCTGGGATCTTTATTTGGACTTCACTAGAGGTTAGAAATGGCAAACATCTACTCAATTGCCTACTGCCCATTTCTTTCTTTCATTCTTTATTGTTTGTTTGTTTGTTTTTGTGCTACCCAGTGGCAGCACTCAGGAGTTACTCCTGTCTCTGTGTTCAAAAATCACTCCTGTAAGCCTCGGGGGACATTGTGGGATGCCGGGAATCAAACCCGAGTCCATCCTGGTCAGTGGCATACAAAGTAAATGCCCTACTGCTGTGCTATTGCTTAAGCCCCTCATTCTATATTTTCATTAATAAGAGGTTACAAACAAGGGGTGTTGACCACACCTGGTGATGCTCAGGTCTTATTCCTGGCTGTGCTCAGTGATGATTCCTGGAGGTGCTCCAGGCACCATATAGGGTGCTGGGGACTGAATCCAGGTCAGCTGTGTGCAAGACAAGTGCTTTGCCAGCTGGACTATTTTGCTGGCCATTCTATGTATGTTTTCTGTCAACTCAGCTTTCCATGCATGATTCTGCCACTGATTTTCCTGCCTTGCACACATGTGTGGGTTTGGGACTACCTGCTCAAGCTGGGCTAGGGAGAAATTCCCAGTGAGGTAGCATATTGAGAGGACTGGGCACTCTAAGGGATGTAGGACACATTTTTGTGATGAAAAAGAGAGTGGGGGTGGGGGGACAATGATCTCCAACCTTCCCAAGAAGTGTGATGCAGATTGATCCTTCTGTGGCATCCTCAGAATGGAAGGGGACAGATTTCCCTTTTCTGCATGAACTACAGTAGCCCAGTGCCACACCCTATACCCTCCAACAGAAACAGCCCAGCTCTGAGACTTAAACTGATCAAACTGCCAAACCACCAAATCTGTTCCAGATCTATGGATCCTGGACTATGTGACACCTCAAAATTTCACAGTAGTGCCAGCCCACTAGGATCAAAGTCTATCTGATGGGAAAGATTACTAAACTCGGTGAGCCTCAATGGTAACAAGAAGACTAGTTAAAAAAAAAAGATAGAAAAAAGAAAAGAGGAAGGAAGGACCCCTCTAGTCAAAACTGAGCTGAGGCTGGAGCCATAACCTCTCCACAGAGGGGAGGGTGCATGCCTTGCACACATCCAACTGATCCCCAGCATCCTATATAGTCCCAGGCGCCTACTGGGAGTGATTCCTGAGCACAGAGCTGGGAATGACCCCTGGAAAACGCCGGGTGTGGCCCCAAAATAAAAACAAAAAGTGGTGGGGCCCGGAGAGATAGCATAGTGGTGTTTGCCTTGCAAGCAGCCAATCCAGGACCTAAGGTGGTTGGTTCAAATCCCGGTGTCCCATATGGTCCCCCGTGCCTGCCAGGAGCCATTTCTGAGCAGACAGCCAGGAGTAACCACTGAGTACCGCTGGTGTGGCCCAAAAAACAAAAACAAAAACAAAAAGTGTGACAATGATGCAATGAATTCTGAGAATGTCAGAATGTCAGCAAGGCCTGGTGGAGAAGGCCAGAAGAGAGTGAGGAGAGTCAGAAGGGAGTTTGTGTGTTTAGTGGAGAAAAAAGACCCAGGTCAGCAATCAGCCTAGGGCAGGAGTTCTCAAATAGTGGGCAGGCCCCCCAAGGGGGGGGCGCCAGGCTCCGTAAAGGGGGGTGACTTTGACCTCAGCAAAGACTGTCATAACAAGCTAAGCCCCGTGTTTATGTCTCTGTATGTCTCTGGAGCTGAGAGTTGTGTGTCCTGCTTCAGACTCCACTTAGAAAAGCACTGCAGGGGCCCGGGAGATAGCATGGAGGTAAGGTGTTTGCCTTTCATGCAAAAGGTCATCGGTTCGAATCCCGGTGCCCCATATGGTCCCCCGTGCCTGCCAGGAGCAATTTCTGAGCATGGAGCCAGGAGTAACCCCCGACCACTGCCGG
>PVKC010018213.1:0-19771 GCA_004027635.1 Crocidura indochinensis
TGTTCACTCCTGGTGGGCATGAGGGGTAATATGAAGGCTGGGGAGCAAACATGGGTCAAATATATGTGTGGCAAGTACACTATACATCCAGCTCCAGATTAAATTCATTTGTGTCAGTTTTATATTACACCCAGCAGTGGTCAGGGCTGATTGCGGGCTTTGTGCTCAGGGCTCACTTTTTTTTTTTTTTTTTTTTTGTTTTTGGGTCATACCGGGCAGTGCTCAGGGGTTACTCCTGGCTCCACACTCAGAAATTGACCTGGCAGGCAACGGGAGACCATCTGGGATGCCAGGATTTGAACCAATGACCTTCTGCACGAAAAGCAAACGCCTTACCTCCATGCTATCTCTCCGGCCCCCTCAGGGCTCACTCTTACTGGAGTTATTGGAGCTCAGGGAACCATGGGGTATTGGAAATCAAACTCAGATCTGTGCATGCAAGGCAAATGCCAACCCACTGTACACCCCAGTCCCAATTTAAAAATCTTTATATTATCACATGAATCATCTCTGAAAAATAACTTTCATGGTAATACTTTTTCACAGAACAAAACTACTTCCTCGTATATAAGGTTTAATGTTCAAAGATCATTTATAACTTATATGCATTAGTTTCTGAGATAGAAATACTGCAGGTAATTTTAGATTTAATCTTTTTGTTTGTTTATTTGCTTTGCTTCTTAGCCTTACCAAACAGTACCCCTGATTGGTCCCGGGGTTTCCTTCTACCAGTGTTAGGGGCGAGTCCATGTGGCTGGAGATCAAACCTGGGCTTGATACATGCCAGGCTGAGCTCAGTTCATTATGCTATCTTGTTTGTCCATAATCTTATTTTTTTTTTTTTTGCCGTAGTACTAAAATAGATTTAACATACTTTTATATACTTGAGCACAAATCCTTTATATTTTAAAATAGCAGCTATAAGGGCCGGAGATTAACTTACCAAAATACCACAACTTTAAAATTTATAATAAAAGGACTCTCACTGTATGAGAAACCCATCCTAAATTAAGTGTTGAGAGAAGAGGAAATGCATATAAGTATTAAAAAGATAAGGGCCTTTGACTAATCTCTTCTTGTTGTTGGCTCTGAATATGTGCACACGCTGTCAATTCTAGTTGTTGACAGTGGTTGTGTACCTGGTGGTGCTGCCGCCATCACAGATAGAGCTGCCATGGACTTGGTGCCTATATAGTGACTTTTCACGAGAAAGCGGGCTAATTCCAGGACTGTATCAAAAGGTTGGCTCAGCACTTTCTGGGCCCATTCACATACAAGATGACAAGCAGAAGAGATAACTTCCTCGTCAATATTTTGCTGCCCAGAAGGTTCGGCTCCTTCCAGCTAAATAAAGGAAAAAAGAAAAAGTAAACTTTAAAGAGAAACTAAACTGAAGCACATTCAAGAGACATTCTTTGGCTGGCAAACATCAACAAGTCTTTTGAAGCTTTCTAAAGGTTCTATTGACAAGCAAAAAAAAAAAAAAACAAACAAAAAACCTAATAAACTATATCATGAGCCAGATTTCTCTTTTAAAACATGCATACCATCGATACTACTCTCCAACTTTATTCTTCCAATATCATCTATATTATGTTAATATATCATGATTACAACAATAAATTCTCAACTCTTGATCTGTAGCTAACTACACGGATGATGTTTTTCAATCACAGTTATGTACTTTAGAGTCCATTAATTTTGAAAAAGGCACAGTTCCCAGTTGTTGGCTTGATCCAAATGAGATTATTGATATAGGAGGCACTTAAATATTAACAGTAAGGTACAATGTGACTTGTTAGAAAGAAAAATCTTACCCCATCTCCAGTTTTGTGAAAATCAAGATTGGGCAGTGTTGGCATATGGACAAAGGCTTTCTTTCGTAGTCCACTGTAGCAATATGTAATAAGCAATTAAGGTCTAAATTACTTTAAGTGAAATGAACTTGCAGAAAAGTAACCATATATGAAATGAGAAAATCATTAACATAATATCCACTCTCTGTGTTCTTCAGTAAGAGAAAACAGAATATTAGAAACACAGGATGCTTTGACTCTTGGGAAATTGGAATATTCTAGTTTGAAATGAAGCAAAAATGATTCTCATCTCTTAGAAATTTTCTGAATAAACATTCTGCATAAGCTTGCCAAGCATCAGTCAAAAACAGGTTAGAAGGAAAGAAGTATCAGATGGAAATCTGGTACAGAGAAGGGGAAATTCCAGCCCAAGGAACTGGAACCAAACCAGCTCCTGAGAGTGTCACAAGGCCTTTAACCTTTTCATTTCTCATTTTCCACTGAAACACACAGGATTATCACCTACAACATGGCAAAGACATAGCACAATATTTTTGTCTGAGCTTAGGAGACAAGGGTAGGTCATACAAATGGCTAGCGAATCCTGGGACCTTTTGAGGAAACAGTTCTGAATGGTGACAGAACTGTTTGGTTCTTTTTCCTCTTATCTCTGCATGTGTGTGAATTAGGACACAGATCTGTCTATTTGGGAGTGGGGACAGATCAGGGTGTGACACACATGTTCTCTAATACGAAACCACATCTCTGGCCTCAAGAGTGAAACTTTAAATTTTGAGATTGGCCTAGGATAAACGATATATATCCAGTATAAGACACAAAGCCCCTTTTATCTAATCTTCAAAGAGTGGGAAGAACTTCATTAAATTACATTTGATTTCTTTAGTTCTGATTGCTCCTAAGCATTTCTTCCACACATGGAGAGGTTTTACTGTGTCCTGACTTTCTTTTACACTTTTTTTTTGGGGGGTGGGTGGGTAGAGGAGGTGAGGGTGTTGGGATGGACACACCTTCAGGGCTCAGGGATCTGCTTCAAGTTCTATGCTTGGTAGATGATTCCTGAGAATACAATACCATGCATCAATCCCAGGTCTCTTGGGAACAGGGCATGCACTACCATCTTCTGAACCATCTCTCTGACCCTCTGGCTTTCTTTTTAACACATGTTTTAAAAGGTTGACTGGAAGACACATTTTTCTTCTCTTACAACTTCTACTCACAAGAAACTTAAATGTTGGATACATTTTGCCAGGGATATTTCTGTCTAAATAACAGGAAAAATGTATGTCAGCATCTTTTTCTACTTTCTTTTTTTGGGGGGGCACACCTGGTGATGCTCAGGGGCTACTCCTGGCTATGTACTCAGAAATCGCTATGGCACGAGGGACCATATGGGATGTCAGGGAATCAAACTGCGGTCTGTCCTGGGTCAGCCACGTGCAAGGCAAACGCCGTACAGAGGTGCCACCGCGCTACCCCCTTAACATTTTCTTTCTGTCTCTACTTTTATTGTACTATACTTTAATTGATTGTTGAAGAGAAACAGATCAGACCATGAACAGTGACATGAAATCGACTGCAATTTGTAACAACAGCTTGGGATTCTCTTCTAGTTTGAGAAATAGCCAGAAAACTGAAATAATCGTACCAAATACTTTTGACTAGTGTACATTTGATTTGAATTTACATCTAAATACAGTTCTAGTTTGACTGTCACAGCAGCTGTCTTGAAGTGAGTATATTGTAATTAGTGAGACTGCAGTATCGACTACAAAACCATTCTGTCAAAGGATATTTAGATTTGCCTCTTGTGCCCAGACGACGTGCCTTCATGTTTGGAAAGACATTTTTCATAATCTTTCCAAAGTCAGCAGCACTTAATGGATGGTAACCAAGATTGTCACAATAGCTCCTGCAAAAGAAGGTGGAACCAATTTAGAGGGCAACAAAACTTAAGAGTTACAGACTATAGGACTATTTCAATGCAATCAGATCCCTTTGATTAAAATGAAGAAACACATAAAAAAATTTAACTCAATTTTCTTAGAGAGATGACTCATCATTGCACTAAAATGAGCACATTCGATTACATTAACATAACTCTTACATTTCAACACTTGAATAACACTCACATGTTGTGATAATTTCCAATACAAACACAAGCTAAATTGGGCTCTAGAGATGCTTTTAAATAGTTTAAAATAAAAACATAAACAACTGGGGATGTGGCTCAAGTGGTAACCTAGCATATTTGGGACCCTGGATCTGAACACTTCCCTCCAGCCCAACAGATTGGATAGCTTTGAATTCCTCTGACCTCCTCTTTGTTCTCAGCAAGGTGTGATACCCACTACTAGCAATAACAAAATGCAAACACATTTCTGGTTAGGAATGTAGCTCAGCTGTAGAATGCATGCTACCACACATATGTAAGGATTCAATCCTAGACACTGAAAAAAATAAAGATGGACTTAAAAGTGAACTTAGAGGGGCCAGAGTGATCGTACAGTGGTTAGGGCACTTGCTTTGCATGTGTTTAACCTGGGTTTGATCATTCCATATAACCTCCCCACCTAATTCCCCAGCACACCAAGAGTAGTTCCTGAGTACAGAGCCAGGAGTAACCCCTGAGCATCGCTGGGTGACTAAAAAAATTTTTTTTTAAAAAAAGTGAACTTAAGAGATCATCTGCATCATTGTTTTTCAAAAGAGAGAGAGAGGTCACCTTTTCACCCCAGTGCACTGGAAAAAATCAAGACAGTGGCAGTGGCCTTGGTACAACTGGGGGACACCTTCTGTTAGTTCAGTTCCTTAAATGAAGACAAATGCCTATTGGGGCACTGAACAATTCCCCCACTAACCCAAGTAAGTTTGGGAACATTTGAATACCAACACTCATTTTACTGACAAGGGCAAAAAATAACAGATGCTGAGAAAAGTTCCAAAGGTCCAGGATGCTTTCTCTACCACACTGTGATTGCCAAGAAAATAATACTTTATGAAGCTTCATGTGAAACTGGGGACACAAGTCAAGCCTTAATTACACCTGTGGGCTATTCTTTTGAGAGGTCATTCAGAGGTGAAAGGTCAATTGTTCTATCAAAACCCCCTGACAGTCCTCAATCCTTCGATCTCAGGATCAGGAGCAGGCCAAGGACACATGTTGTTCTAGGTATCAAGGACTGTTTTTTTTTTTTTTTTTTTTAGATTTTTTTTTCCTTAAAAAAACAAAAACAAAACAAAAAACCAAAAAACAAAGAGCAAAGAGGAGGTCAGAGGAATTCAAAATTATCCAATCCAAAGCCCCCACCCTCACCCCATTCAGTATCAATTAGGATATGGTTTATTGATAAGGAGGTCTTGCCACAAAGTGCCACCAAGTGATTTAAAATGAAACTGAGCAGGTAGCACTTAGGTTCTTAGGCTACTGATTATATTGAAAATAACCCTGAAAGGATCAGAACTCAAGACAGGTCAGATTTAAGACCCAAGACTCCTTTAATCAGGAGTTCTTCATAGGGCAGAGGGAGGAAAGGAGTTGTCCAGCAAGAATAATTCTGAACAATGCTGAAGTGTAGGGAGAAAGGATGAGAGATAATATATAATGACAGTTTCCTTTATGGGCAATGAGATATATCATTATAAACTGAGACAACATAAGATCCTTTCAATGGGGCTCAGAGGCCAAGATGTAAGGCACAGGGATGGTTCCTTTGGAAGTATTGACCATTTACAAAAATTGCATCAAGTCATAACCACTTTCAGGGCAAGTTACATTAGTCTTTTTTTTTTTTTTTTTTTTTGCCACATCTGGCAGTACTCAGGGATCACTCTTGTCTGGGGGACTCACGGAATGTTGGGGATTGAACTTGGATTGGAAGCATGCAAGGCAATCACTTTGCCTACTGTACTATCTCTCTTGCCCCTCTTTAGTCATTTTTATGGTATAAACAAACGTGTTATATGTGTGTGTGCACGTTGCTCCTTCACCTCCCACAAAGTGAATGAGGTTCTTCTATACCTCAAGGACCTAACACATGCTTCCTCTACCCAGAACTCTGTTTTGCTTATGCTTTAAGGACCAGTTATTTCTAAATTTGCTATGGTGAAGATAATGTGTTTTAACAATGTTTGTTTGAGTACTTACCATTTTCACTGGCATGATTTGGAGGGGTTCTCTTCTGATTCCCTCCCTCTCTGTTACAGCCCTGCTCTTGTATCACAGAAACTCTTCAACATCCTTCTTATCATGATGTGTATGTGTGTAACAGACATTTTACATGTTTGTCTCCTTTAGACTATTAGTTCAACCAGAGAGGGGATTATTGTTATCTGGCTCACCACTGTAGTCCTAGAACCAACAGCAACACTGGAGAGTTCACAATAAGTTGATCCGTCATGTAGCTTGAATATGATAACTATGTCACATTTTAAAAAACCTAAGAGGGGTCAGAAGGATAGCACAGCGGTAGGACATTTGCCTTGCACGTGACTGATCCAGGAAGGACCTCGGATAGATCTCTGGCATCCCATATAGTCCCCCGAGCTAGGAGTAACCCTTGAACATCACTGGGTGTGGCTCCAAAACCAAAAAACAAAAACCAAACCAAACCAAACAAACAAACCCTAACAGATTTGCAAGAAATACAAGTCATTGGAACTGCCAGGTTTCAGTGACTGACTTGGCAGCTGAATCCCCCCAAATGAGATAAAAATAAGGTGACAATGAGGAATGAAAGATAAAATATCATTTGCTTTCTTCTCAGTGATGGAAATTATTATGTTCTTTCACTGAATTAGCACTTAGCATTCTAAATATTTTTACATTGGCAGAGGGGAAGTGAAACTATGGCAAATTATCAAGATGATGCAAATTTTACTGTCAAATTGAGCCCACCGAGTGTGATTTTGTAATGTGACCAGGTAAACTTACCTGGCTTTTGATTCTTATTTATACTATTCAGAAGAATTAAAGTTTTGAGATTATCAGCATCATCATCACTATTTTTATAAGTTATATCTTTAAGACTTTTTTTGGAGGATAAAAATACTATGCAAACATAGAAACAGCACAAATCATAGACAATTTTAAGAATAAAATTAAATAAATACATAGCCATTTATTTTCTTACATGTTAAATAGAAAATAGAATTCATTTTAAAACAACATTAAAATACTGGATCAAGATTCTTCCTCCATTTCTTTAACTTTATGAAATTTTTGAAGTACAGAAGTTGCAGGGTTAATGGCTTGTCAGCTAGAAAAATGATTGCACTCTTAAATTATAGGTTATATAAATGAAATCACTTTCCTGATTGGGGTAGGGGCAGGTGACTCTACTTTGGAGAGGGAACTTTCTTTAGAGGGTCTAATTTTCACAGAAAAAGAACTTTATGATTATTACTTCCTTTCTACTGGGAAGATCCAGATTGTCAGTAAATCTGGTCTTAATCTAATGAATAATTTATAGACATCAATTCATAATTTTAGAGCAGTGCTATGTAACAAGCCATACATCATTCTTGACCATGTCCAGTTCTTAACTTATATATTGTTTTTCTGCTTCATAATTTACTTGATCACAAGACATGTAGACAACACCTAATTCAGTGTTAGATTGTATTTATGCAAGACTAAAAAGGGGAAAGGAATAGAGAATGTTCTGTTCACAGAACAATACTTTAATATTACTTTTTAAATGAAATCATTTGTTCTTTTTTTTATTCTTTTTCTAAAAATATGCTTTTATGACTGGAAATTGAGCCTAACATTCAAGTGTGGAAAGGTCACTCAAAATTTTTAGTAGAATAAGTCAATCAGTCATGTTCTGTCATGTTCATTCTTTCTTTCTTATGCTTTTTATTTATTTATTTTTTGGGCCACTCCCGGTGTTGCTCAAGGGTTACTCCTGGCTATGTGCTCAGAAATCGCTCCTGGCTAGGGGACCATATGGGATGCCAGAGTTGGGTATTAAACCGAGGTCTGACCTGAGTCAGCCATGTGCAAGGACTACCTACTGCTGTGCTATCGCTCCAGTCCATGTTCATTCTTTCTATTTATACATTTAACTACATAAGTTAGAGTAATACAGTTTAGAGGTACAAGAATACAAACAAAAGAAAGACTAGAGGGAACTACTGGATATCTGACCTCACTCCATCATTTAAAAAATGTGTTATCATTTATTCTTCCTAATAACCTTGAACTAGGAAATTAAAAATAGATTTAATTTCTAGATGAAGGACTTGCAAAGATGAAAATCTTATCCACCCTCCCTTTAAAAAATTTAAGCACCATGGTTACAAACATGTTCATAGTTGGATTTTGGTCATAAAATGTACACCTCCTTTCACCTGTGCAACTTTCCTGCTACCAATATCACCCATTTCCTTCCTACCCTACTCCCTGCCTGTCTTCAGGACAGATATTCCATTCCTCTCTCTCTCACTGTCATTGTCATGATAGTTGATAGTATAGTTATTTCTCTAAATATTCAATGTGAGAATGAACATTGCTCACTACTTTTTGTGGTAAACTTCATATCATGGGCTGGTCCTTCTGGCTCTCATCTCTATTGTCCTTGGGTATTATTACAATTCTGTCTTTTATTTTTCTTAAATTTCACAGATGAGTGAGACTATCTGTGTCTGTCTCTTTCCCTCTGACGTATTTTACTCGCTATTAATACTTATCCAACTCCTGTTACAGATGTGAGAAAACTTCCATTGTTAATTAACAACAGTAGCAAACTTAAGGGCTTGGAGAGCAACTGAGTTTTATCACCTCCCCACCTCCAATACTTCTCAAGAAAAGGATTTACCAAGAATTAGTAGTTTTCTATAAAATATTCTACTTCTTTTTAGCAAGACCCATATTTATAGTAATAAGTCTAACATTCAAATATTAAAAATCAATGATTTCCAACGACCAGTACCAAGGATGTGGGTGCACAGGAGTTAAAAAAACAAAAACCACATTATAAACCACTGGGAACATTTTTTTTTTTTGGTTTTTGGGTCACACCCGGCAGTGCTCAGGGGTTACTCCTGGCTTCATGCTCAGAAATTGCTCCTGGCAGGCACGGGGGACCATATGGGGCACCGGGATTTGAACCGATGACCTTTTGCATGAAAGGCAAACGCCTTATCTCCATGCTATCTCCCGGGCCCCCACTGGGAACATTTTTAACACATCACTATTAATAGGTGAAGAGATCAAAATCTTTACCATCTCTCTGGTACTGTTAGAGCATCACACCTTTCTTGAAATGCTTAGATTTAGATGACAACAGAAGATAAGGGGCTTTACAAGTTCCTAAGACATGGCTGACTTAAGTTCTCTTACAGAAAGTGGTGCAAGTTCTCAGGCACTTTGGTGATAAGGAGGTACAGTAACTGTGGGTCAAACCAACAGATACAAACACCATTATAAACTGTATTATCTATATTCAAAAATTACAAAATCATTAACAAGTTGTTAGGTAATCGAGAAAAGGAATGAGGTAAGACACTAATATAGTCAAATACAGTTGAAAGCAGGGAGAGCCTCCATTAATTTTTCTTTTTTGGGCCATACCCAGCTGTTGCAGGGCTTACTCTCTTGGCTGTGTTCAAGGGCTACTTCCGGCAGTGATGGAAGACCACACAGCACCAGGGATTGAATTAGGGCTAGTTGTGTGCAAGGCAAGTATCTTCTCTACTGTATCATCTCTTCACTATTTATCAGGGGCAATTAGTTCTCTCAATTAGCCAGAGAGAAAAGTTTCTGCAAGTGCCTGACAACTTGATCACAAACAGACCTGATTTTCCATGTTCCATGTTGAATGGGACAGGGCTAAATTCCACTGGTTCTGGCATGTGGCACTCAGGAACATTGGAGAGAGAGAGGAGCATGATGTGGGGAAGCTGATGGTTTGGTGTCTCAGAGATACCATAGCTGAGAAAATACTGCACTAGTTTGTTGGTTAGAGGTGATCTTTTTGGGTACTAGAGAAAAAGTGAGTTGTCAATAGCATTATCCAGTGAAATGAAGACAAAAATCAGTAATCATTTTTGCACTAGTGATTATGTGGAATTTACATAATGAATAATACACATTTTGCTTAATGCCAACAAATATATTTTCAAGAGTTAAATTACCATGTACATATACACCAATGATCACATGTGATCTACTAACCGATCTTTCTTTCAATTTGCCTTTCTGTTAATTTTTTGAGAGAGGTCTCCAAAATTATATATATATTCTAGCTTCTTGACAGGGACTACTCCCTGCTTTTTTCCCAACAGAACCACAAAACATGAATCCTCTTGTTCTGCCTCATAAATTAAAAAAAAAAAAAAAGTAAATGGTTGGTACAAGGAGCAAGCAGTCCCACTAACATTGAGTGGAAATAAAAAATGATCAGACCTGAAGTCAATGACAATAGAATCAAGAAACCCAAACTACAACAAGCTATACAAAAAAGAGACCTGTTACACTAGCAGTCCAGGATGCTAAGAGTGGAGGTATGCGATGTATGCTGGAAACAGGGATGGAGGTAAGTCAACACTGGTGGTGGGAATTACCCTAATTTACTGTTACTATGTACCTTAAATATAACTGGGAAAGACTTGCAATTCACATTGGTCTTAATAAAAAGGAAAATAAATATGCTATAGAAATAATAAACCCATACAGCAAAGTAGCGGGTTCGAATATCAGTACATAAAAACCAGTTGCATTTCTATATGTAAACTATAAATTGGAAATAAATGGTGATCAAAAACTCTACCTCACATGGGGGTGGGGGGAGAAACACAGCAGGGAGGATGTTTGTTTTGCATGTGGCTGACCCAGATTTAATACCTGATTTCCCATATGTTCTCTAGATCCCACCAGGTGTGCAGAGCCATGAGTAAGCTTCAAATGTCATACCTTCCTCAAGGCCTACTCCACCTGGAATAGTGCCCCAAATATCAAATACCTAGGAATCAACCTAATAAAAGATATAAAAGATGTAAAACATAAAAACTGTAAGTCACTTATGAGAGAAATAGAAAAAAACACTAGGAGATGGAAAAATAGTCCATGTTCATGGATTATTAAGAATATTGTCAAAATGTCTTATCATACTGAAAGTAGATTGGAATACAGATTGAATAGCATTTCTCATCAAAATTCTGATGAAATTTTCAAAATTATTAAAATCTTAAATTTGTATGAGAGTATAAAATCCTAGGAGTATACATAGTCATCCTGTGGGGAAAATGGAAGCACCAAATTTCCTGGTTTTAAACTACATTATAGAGCTCTAAGTAACCAAAAAACAAACAAACAAATAAAAACAGCATGGTACTAGAATATGGAAGGACAGGTTAACAGATCAGTAAATCAGAACTGATACCCAAGTGATAAATTTTCAAGTATATGAATGGTTACTCTATGAAAAGAGTTGGGAACATGAAATGGTGCAAAAAGCCCCTTTAATTAATGATGCTGGAAAACTGAGTAACTAGTGAAAAATTTAATTCAGAGACCTAGTTATTACATTAGAAAACAAGAAATATACCGAGCAGAACATAGGGAGCACTATTGAAGATCTGGACATCAAAGGGATCTTCAATCATTTGATTCCACTAGCAAAGGTATTAAGAACAAAAAACAAGCAAGTGGAAACTATGAACTTAAACTGTTTCTGTGTGGCATAAGAAACTCAGGCTCAAATTACAAGGAACCAACGGACTGGGAGAAGCTATTTTATTTACATAGACTTCAGATAAAGGACTAATATCCAAAAGCTATAACTCACAAAGCTTAGCAATACAAAGAGAAAAAAAACCAACAATACCTCGAAAAAGTGAGTGAAGACATACTCATATGAACATAACGCTTATGAAAAAGTGCTCATTCTCACTTAATATCAAGAAAACAAAAATAAAAATGACAACATGGTATCATCTCACACCTGTGAAAATGGCAGATATCAACAAAGGAAAAGAGAAAAAGAAAGACTGACAAGTAGTGGTGTGGTGAAAAAACAGCCCTCATTCACTGCTGGTGGTAATGCCACATCATCTAGCCTCTCTGGCATATAATATGGAGATTTTTTTTTTTTTTGAAAAGTAGGACAGGAGCACACATTTCAAAAATGGCTAATAGTGCTCTAGTGTATGAAGGTACCACATCTTCCTTATCCATTTAGACACTGCCATTTTGGTGGTTTCTACAGTTCTGCTTTTATTAAATTTCTGTGCTAATGTTTCATGCTTTTTGGACAGATGCCCAGGAGTACTGCTGCTGGAACATATGGGAGGTTCAGTTTCTTAAGAAACTCCAATGTTTTCCAAAAGGTTTGCCCCAATTTGCATTCCAACCCACAAAGTTTCTTTCCCTCTACATTCCTCCAACACTTATCATTTCTTTTGATTTTGATCTAAGCCATTAGACAGTACAAAATGGAATCTCTTTGTGGTTCTGATTTGCATTCCCAATAAAGAGACGAAGAATATATTTTTTCATGTGCCTCTGGCTATTGTATAAATTCTTTGGAGAAGAATTGATTCAAATATTCTGCCAGGTTTTTTGATCTTTATTTTCTGTTAAGTTCTGTAAGTTTTTATATGCTATGGTTATTAATCCCTAATGAGATGTATGATATGCCAAAATCTCTTATTTAGATGGTTCCCTTTCTGTTTTTGTTTATATCTTCATATGGGATAAAAGCTTAGATATTTAATTTAGTCCTAATTGTACCAATGTAGTATTCAGTAATGATACTGGAGCTCTTTAATACATCATTGTGCTGACGGATACAAACAATACTTACTTATACTCATCATAGACTTCCTGTTTGGGTAGTGAAGTCTCAGGATGCTCCTCGAGGGTATTCCGAATCCAGGAAAAGGCATGCATTTGCTGTGCCCGACTAGACGACATGGCATTCTGATCACTAATCACAAAACAAAAGCAAGTTTTAGCTGGACTGGCAGCAATTCCTGGAACATATTTTGGCTAGGCCTACCATGATTCACTAAAGTATCTTGTATAAAAATATAAAGGACCAAATCAAACTTCGGACATATGGCAGGTGTCCAATTATTTATCTACACATTGTCCAGCTGTGCATGAGTCATTTTTCTACAGTTAGTGTCGAACTAAAATCACTACCCTAGTACATTCTGCCCCTCGTCTCTAAAGTGACAGAGGGATGGTACATCGACAGCATAAGGAATATTCGCTAAAATTACCTCCAAGTAGTTATTTGCTAACTTTACTTAATTGTTTAACCATACCAAATCAACTAGATTTTGGAATAAAAATTGATAAAAAATTGTTTTCCTTTTTGCATCCTTAAAATATTATTCTATGCTCTGGAATAAAATTCATATAAGGCTGATCTTGAAAGAACAAATTGCCCACTGCTGATTTTTCTGTTACTGCTCACTTTTCTCTCAAGATTCCCATTCAACATGGCATGCTTCTATTAGTTTATAAGTGGTAGCGAGTACTTCTTCTAAACTTAGTCCATAAAACAAATGCCCAATGTAACATGAGGAAAACTCTCAGATTCTAAAATTTATCTGAGTCAACTGTATCATTTTATGTATATATTTTATATATAAAATAAAAATATCTGTAATAGTAATTTATATAAACCCAAAGAAGATACTGAGCAATTTTCTAGGCATAAAATCCTTAAACTATTACAAAATTTGATTCAGGGCCAAAGATATAGTACAGTAAGTAGGGCTCTTCCACTGCATGCAGCTGATTTAGGTTCAATCTCTGGCACTGTAGTCCCCCGAGCACCACAGAAGTGATTGCTGAGCACACAACTACTCTCTTTTGAACATAAATTAAAAAAATAAAATACTGAAGAGAACATATGAACAGAATGAATTCTGAGGAATATTCAAATGGGGGAAAATTAAGAATAAAAACATGGTAATATCCTCACAAGAGTTAAAGCGTCTTATAGTAAAATTTCCATATATTGTTTTTTGGGAAGGCTACACCAAATGGTACTCAGGGTGCTCAGCAATGCTTGGGGAGTGGTAGGGTAGACCATGTGAGAATCAAACAGGGGGTGCCAATGTCCAAAGCATGTGTTTCAGCCCTTAGAGCTAATATCTCATTTCCTATTGCCTTTGCCTTTTTTTTCCTGTTTTATATTTACGACTCACCCACCTGAACAGTCCTTTAAAAAAACTAACAACCCCAAACTCTTGTACTTTCTTTTTTTTCTTTTTCTTTTTTGGTTTTTGGGTCACACCCGGCAATGCTCAGGGGTTACTCCTGGCTCCATGCTCAGAAATTGCTCCTGGCAGACACGGGGGACCATATGGGGCACCGGGATTCGAACCGATGACCATTGGCATGAAAGGCAAACGCCTTACCTCCATGCTATCTCCCGGGCCCCCAAACTCTTGTACTTTAATGCTCAAAATACCTACAAGGTTTCTGTAAAATTTTCACAAACTGTCACATTGTATAAATATATAAAATTTGCTTATAAAACACTACCCAAACTACATTATCTCAGTGTGCAAATAAATTAACAAAAATTGTGTGTAACCAAATTTAACCAAAGGTTAAATTAAAAATATTGGGGGGCCGGGCAGTGGCGCTGGAGGTAAGGTGCCTGCCTTGCCTGTGCTAACCTAGGACAGACCGCGATTTGATCCCCCGGTTCCCCATATGGTCCCCCGTGCCTGCCAGGAGCGACTTCTGAGCGAATAGCCAGGAGTAACCCCTGAGCGTCACCGGGTGTGGCCCAAAAACCAAAAAAAAAAAAAAAGACCATTTTCCACTGTTTCCTGATGATTTTAGGGATATGTTATACAACATTCACAACCAAAACACATGAACCACACACACACACACAAGCTTGGGATGTTGTCTCAATTTTGTCATAAGGCAGAATGAAGCATAGTTACCTTTTCTCTCCATTGCTGAGACCAGAAGGCAGCTGAAGGTAGAGGTAGAGTTTCTCTAGGTCTGTAAACTTCTCAACTTCTTGCTGGTTATAAAGAATTAAAAAAAGAATCATCACTTGAAGAACATTTCACTTATTTCTTCCAATAAAATCAAAGATCAATGTTTAGTGTTTCTGATTTTTTTCATATCATAACATTATTATATATAATTATATATTATATAGTATATTATATATAACTCATTGATCATTAATCATATTTTTTCTCTTGATTTTTTTTATATATAAAATAAAACCCTCCCCAATGCAACATTCCCATCACCAATATCCCAAGTGTCCCTCTTTCCCACCCCAAAAAACTTTTCTGATCTTTCTTCCCACTTTAAGAAGAAAAGGGGAGGTTTGTCATGATACGTGGAATAGAGAGACTAATCTCACTACTGTTCTTCATATCCACCATTTCACTTATCACTGCATCCACTGCTAGAGAGAACCTTATGACTTTATTTCTTTCGGGGTTGGCATGATGGTATCTGTAGGGTGTGGATGTGGCTGCCAGGGCTTCAGCAGCATGCGGAACTTGTCCTGGGCCTTTCTGGAAAGCTCCCCAGAGTTTTCAACCAGAAGACAGAGACAGGTGTGCTTGTGAATTTTAGCAAAAACTTGTAAATTCTTCAAGACCAGGAGTCCAGAAGGAGCACACTAAATTACATGGGAAAACAGCACAGCAGCCAACTAAGCTCAATACATAAAGCACAGGCAGCTCAACTAGATAAAAGACCCTATTGTGAGATCTAACAATTTTCACAAAATTTCTTTTACTGAAGAAAAATTATTTACTTATTTGTTTTTTTGGTCACACCGGTGGCACTCGGGCTACTCCTGGTTCTGCACTTAGAAATTGCTCCTGGCAGGCTCAGGGGATCATATGGAATGGCAGGGATTAAACCCGGCTCTGTCCCAGGTTAGCTGCGTGCAATCGAACCCGGGTCCATCCCAGATCAGCTGCATGCAAACAAATGTCCTACTGCTATGCTTTGCTCCTGGCAAAAGTTTTATTTTTTAAAAATTCCATTAACCGGGGCTCGAGAGATAGTACAGCAGTAAGGCGTTTGCCTTAGATGCAGAAGGACAGTGGTTCGAATCCCCGCGTCCTATATGGTCCCCCGAGCCTGCCAGGAGCGATTTCTGAGCATAGAGCCAGGTAACCCCTGAGCGCTGCCGGGTGTGACCCAAAAACCAAAAGCCAAAAAAAAAAATTCCATTAACAAATTAATTGCAATGAGCAATATAAAATAATATATTTTGTGGGTGGGTAGGAAACTGGAGACAACGGTGGAGAAAAGGTTACACTAGTGGTGGAGGAAATAGGTTCAGCCTAAACACAAGTCTAATTAGGGAAAGAAAAGAAGCCTAAAATGATATCATCCTGCCATTCTTATTCTAATTATTATTTATACAAAAGAGTCCCATTACCCTTAGAATACATACATCCAAAGCATGATTTTTAGCTATTACTCACATGCAAATAATTCACGTTTTTTTCATTCCATTTTCTATGGATCATTTTCCAATGAGCTCTCACTTTTACTAGTATTAACAGGACAATTTGCCAGCAGTAGCTATTATATCTCATCAACAACAAAACATAACACAGACATTTCCTTTCTCCTGACACTTTCTTAGTGTACTTACTTTAATATTTTATATAACCCTATTAACTTTTTTTTTTTTTTTTGGTCACACCGGCAGTGCTCAGGGGTTATTCCTGCCTCTACGCTCAGAAATAGCTCCTGGCAGGCTTAGGGGACCATATGGGATGCCGGATTCGAACCACCATCCTTCTGCATGCAAGGCAAACGCCCTACCCTCCATGCTATTTCTCCAGCCCCAACTCTATTAACTCTTTCCCCATCAGTTATATTCATTTTTAAATTCTCACTGCCACCCCATTGGTCTTTATCTACTTTTCTTTTAATGATAAATAATTAATTACTTATTATTGATATGCTCATTAACATTATTTTTTGCTCTGGGATTGCAGGGAGAACATTATGAAGACTACTGAATGGCTTTCCTTTATTAAGAATTGAATCACAGTATGCCACAGTCACAAAGTTACAAAGTTGTGGGTGACTGAAATGCTGAAAATCATAACACTGTCCCAACATCCATTGCTTCATGAGTATATACTTCCTGTACCCAGATACTCTCCTCCAAAGCCTGTCCCAGTGACAGACACACTTCTCCCCGCCCCCACCTTTTCTTTTTAGGCATTGATATTAGGAATACTGTTATTGCATATATTGATTTTTTTTCGGGCCACACCCATTTGATGCTCAGGGTTTACTCCTGGCTAAGCACTCAGAAATTGCCCCTGGCTTGGGGGGACCATATGGGACACATGGGGATCAAACTGTGGTCCTTCCTTGGCTAGCACTTGCAAGGCAGACACCTTAACTCTAGCTCCACCTCACCAGCCCCTATTGCATTTATTGTTAATGCCTATCACTACCTCCTTTAAGCACTAAGTTCTTGCCTACAATGAGCACTTTCAACTATCACTGTCATTAGTGTTCCTCCTCTGTTCTAACCGAATTCCCCACAAATCCCTTTCTGTGGTAAGCTTCCTACCAGGGAACAGTCCTTCTAGACTTTGTTTCTATTGTCTTTTAATATTGTTATCATACTATGATTTGCTTATTTTCTTATATCCCACATACGAATGAGATCATTCTGTATCTGTACCTCATACTCTGACTTATTTCACTCAGCATGATATTCTTCACGAATAAGCAAATTTCAACTGCATAGTATTCCATTGTGTAGATGTACCACTGTTTCCTTAACCACTCATCTGTTCTTGAACACTTGGATTGTTTCCAAATTCTGGCTATTGTAAATAGAGCTGCAATGAACACAGGAGTGCAGATGTTTTTTTTGGCATTGTGTGTGTGTGTGTGTGTGTGTGTGTGTGTGTGTGTGTTTAAGGGATAATATAGCTTTATTTATTACTTCAATAGCTTTGCCGGCAGAACATAAAAGAAACCAGACCTCTTTTCTGCACAATCATGGGACCCAGTAATTCTGGGGAAAGGCAAGGTGTTCTGAGGAAATATATCCTTTTTTACTGTTTATATTGTATTCTTTATTTTTTTTTAAAATAAAGCCCAAATGAAATCTGGTGAAAAGCATGTAAGATTTTTTTAAAATCATTATTTAAGCACCATGATTACAAGTGTGATTGTAGTTGGGTTTCAGTCATAAACAGAACACCCCCCTTCACCAGTGCAGCATTCCCACCACCATTGCCCCCTCCCACCTGCCCCACCCCTGCCTGTATTTCATTTTACAGTTGCTTTATTAGAAGTTAGTATGCATAAGTATATCACATATTTTATACAGATATATTGAATGCAAACAATTTGTGAGAATAATAGAGCATGGACATGAGATCATTTGGGATCAAATCTAGTCACTGAGAGGTCATCTACTCTACAAATTGAATCACATCCTTAGCCTCCTCTCTTGTCTTCTTTCTTCTCTTGTTTTTCTTCTTCCTTCTTCTCTTCTTCCTCCTCTTTTTCTTCTTTCTCTTCTTCCCCTTCTTACTATACTTTGCCCTCCTCACTCTCCTTCCTCCTCTTCTTTTTCAGAAGAAAAGGATAAATCCTTTTCATCTTCCCCCTCTTACTATTTTTCACAATATTTTTCTTACTCTTCTTTGCCTTGTTCTTCTTAAAATTCTTCTTCCTCTTCTTTTTGTTCTCACTCTTCCTTCAAATCCTCTTATTATTCTTGTTCTGAGTTTCTGAGACTTCATTGATTCCTATGTTGTTTCTGTTGAGTTTCTCAAAGACTTCTATTTTCATCGGTTCACATTCTTTGAGTAGTTTAGAAATTGTCTGATCATTTGCTTTAAAGTTTTCTTCCAATCTCTTTTGTTGTATGGAGTTGTTCTGCATCTCATCCTCTGGTTCACTGACCCCGTTTGCAGCTGCACTCCAGGGCTTTATAACCCAGTGGCCCTAAAACACAATGCCGTTACTCCAGTGGAGAGGTTTTCCATTGAGGTTTTTCAATTCACAAGCCGAGTTTTTCAGACCTGTTAATTCAGTGTGAAAATTTCTAATTTCAATCGTCAAACCCTCTTGATGTTTATTTGTGCTCCATTCAAGTCTATCGATGCTTTTTTTTTTTTTTTAAGCTCCCTGAACATCTTCCATACTTCTACTCTAAACATTTTATTTGAGAGGATACCTAACTGTTTAGTACATTTCGGATTATCAGGGCAGCCGTCTTGATTCTCCAAACATGGGGTTGTACTGCAAAATTTCCCCATTATTAAGCTTTAGATTGCTTTTTACAATGTGCAGGAGTGGGGTTCAGGGGTTAAAAGATAAGCGCGGCCGGCTAGAGCTCACTGGATGCTGCCAGAACCGCAACTCTTTCCAAGGCGCGTGCGAGGCTTTCCAAGGCGAATGAATGCCCCTCTCTCGGGGCGAACTCATTCCAGGGTACCCTGCCATTCACAAATCAAAGAGAACTCTCCCTCGGGCTCCCGCCGGCTTCTTCGGGATCGCTCGCGTTACCGTACTGGACGCGCACTGGACGCCTCGCGGCGACCGTCTTCGTCACCACTCCGGATTAGGGGATCTAAACCCGAGTCCCTTTCGATCAGCAGGGGGCAACGGGGGTCATCGCCTGTCCCTTCCGAACCGCGCCCGCCCATCTCTCAGGACCGACTAACCCATGTTCAACTGCTGTTCAAATGGAACCCTTCTCTCCTCTCCACTTTTGCCTTCAAAGTTCTCGTTTAGAATATTTGCCACTATCACCAAGATCTGCACCTGCTGGGGCTCCACCCGGGCCACATGCTAGGCTTCAAGGCTCAACTCAGCGGCCCTCCTACTTGTCCTGGCGTAGCGTTCGCTGGGGGTCGGGGGACCCAGTCGGACACCCCCTGAGGGGTCGGCTCCCGTCCCCTTCTCACGCGTCACCGACTGCCAGGGACAGCCAGGTATGGGTCCGACGCTCCAG
>PVKC010018214.1:0-19753 GCA_004027635.1 Crocidura indochinensis
AGGAAGGAAGGAAGGAAGGAAGGAAGGAAGGAAGGAAGGAAGGAAGGAAGGAAGGAAGGAAAGAAGGAAGGAAGTGAGGGAGGGAGGAAGGAAGGAAAGAAAGAAGGAACTTAATGCATATGTAAATATATATTTACATACAATATATGTATATAAAATATATATGTATATATACATATATGTATATAAATATATATATAGCTTTTTCCATCAGAGAATATTCTATTAGAGCCTTCTTCTTGATAATCTGGGGCAAATTACCTTCTGCTTAACTTTTCTTGGCTATTAACAGGATAATAATCTCAATTTCAAAGAATTGCGATTAGGACTAAATGAGTCAATACTTACAAAAAGTATAAAACAGTAATTACATATGGAAATTCTTATTTAAGTGCATGTTTAAAAGCACCCACTTAATTTACATAACTGCTGTAAGATTCCAAGTACAAATAGTATTCAACATGAATGAATGAAAAGAGGTGGAGTGGGGAATCAACTCTTAGACTTGACCACCAACTGTAGTCTCTTCCAACCTCTCCCTTATTCTCCAACTCATGTTTGTTTTGTTCAGCTGGGAAGACCACCAAGCAGGAGCACTTCTCTATTGCACAGTGAGTACTTGATAAATATTTATACTAGAAATAATAATGATGTAGATGGAAAAGAATCACTCCATCATCTTGGAATTGTAGCCACTGCCAAAAAGTGAATGACTTCAAGCAACTGGGCTGTGCTCCATGGCAGATTAGGAGAGGAAGTGAAAAATTCAACTTGTTTGGGGATTTATGATGAGAAATAGTTTTAGTAACCAAAGTCTCTTGGATTTAACCCAAACTGGTAATACCATTTGGATATATAGTTGGGTGTTTTATTATAAATACAAAAAAAATTTCATTGCCTGTGAGAATCAGAGTGTTGTTGAATGAAATCCTTCCCCAATCTTACCACATGGGGATGATAGACAGATTGTAAAAGGAGGAAGTGATGTCATTAAGATATGGAACAAGATGACAGACATCAATTTCTCTTTACTGGGACGATTTTTTCCATGTAAAGATGTATGAGACATCAATGGCAGGCATAGACTTCTTTATCAAATAATGGTTAATATTTTCTCATGCCATCCCTAGACCAAGTTTGCCTTTTATTCCACTTCTAATAATCACATAATTAATCATAGCCTTCTTAGCCATCCATCTAATAGAGCCTTTATAGAACTTCAGAGGGTTGTTTGTCTGTGCTTGATGGAAGCCAAGAAGTATTCTCAATCCCTTGGAAAGAAGTTATGTCCTGTTATGCCTTTCAATACCAAGAAAGGTATTTGATGTTTGATAAATTGATATTTGGTAAGTCAACAGCTGAAATGAATGAGCAGACATTAAGCAGCATACACAGGGAGCTGCCAGGACTATTTCTTGCTAGCCAGAGCCATTTGTTTATATTCAGAAAAAAATCCTCTTTAATATAAGAAACAAAGCCAAGGAGTTTTCAAATAATACACTCCACAATAACCAAATAACCTAGAAAGACAAAGCATAAATCATTTTTAGGTAGTCGCATAATGAAAAATTTTACTGCTTCATGTTTAGTAGTTATTAGATCCTCATGGCTGCAAATATCTTTATTTGGCAGGCATTTCTCTCCTTTTACACATCTCAGTCATCATGGAAGTTAATGTTTTGGCCTCTAGAAGCATTAAATACCCTATGCATTTGAATTATTTTCAAACTTTCTTTAAGAACTTCCGGTTTTGCGATATATTTTACTTTTGCTTTTTTTAAATTGAGATATTGTGACTGACAGTAGAGTTAATAATAATTTCATGTGTATGTAATTCCTTCCACACAAACACCCATCATCAATGTACCCACCAGTGTAGCCCCCCCAAATTCCTCTTCCTTATAGTTTTTCTATCAAATTTAGTTCTGTAAACAACTTTCTCCGTTATGCTGCCTTTTGCATCTTGTTGCTACCTTGCTGTGTATCTTTAAGTCACATGTATGAGATATCATTCTATATCTATCCCCTTCTTTCTGGCTCACTTAATTCAGCATGATAATGTCTAGTTCTATCCATGTCATAACAAATTTCATGGTTTTGTTCTTTTTAGAGCTGCAGAGTATCCATTTACATAAAGACCACAACTTCCTGATTCATTTATTCATCCTTGGGTATCTATGTTGTTTCCTTATCTAGGTTATTGCAATGAGCACTGAGGTGAACCGAAGTGTATGTAGTCCTTTTTGTGTTTTGAGAGTAGATGCCAAGAAATGGTAGTGCTAGGTTATATGGAATATTTATTCCCAATTTTTTATTTTTTAGGGAGATTTCTCTTTTGGAGGTTGAAACAGATGACGATCTTAACATCAGTGGATAAAGATTCCCATCTCTGTCTCTGTCTCTCTGTCTCTCTCTGTCTCTCTCTCTCTCTTTCTCTCTCTCTGGTTTTTGAGCCACATTGGTGGCACTCAGGGGTAATTCCTGGCTCTGTGATCAGAAATTGTTCCTAGCAGGCTCAGGAGATAATATGGGATGCCAGGGGTCGAAAAAGGGTCTGTCTGTGTCAGCCATGCACAGCCTATCCGCTGTGCTATTGCTCTGGTTCAAGGTTCCTTTCTCATCACATCTTCACATTGGTTGTTAACAGATATTTCCATAGGTGCCAATCTCACTGATTTGAGATATCTCAATATTTTATTCACATTACCCTAAATATGAGTGATAATGAGCACTTTTTCATATCCCTATTGGTCATCTGTATGTCTTCTTTGGGCAAGTATCTGTTCATTTCCTATCTCTGTTTGTATATAGACCTTGGGTTTTTGTTGTTTTTAGATGTTGTTAGAACTTTATAAATGTTTGATATTAGCCATTCATGTGATGTATTGTATACAAATATTTTCTCCAATTCAGTAGGGTTTCTTTTTATGATGGCTTGAATTTCTTTTGCATTGCAGATTTTTATTTTGATGTAGTCCCATTTGTTTGTTTTTGCATTTGTCTTTACCTTTGAGGTTATCTTATATAATTCTATTTAGCATTATTTGTTGAAGAGATTTTTCTTTGAACAACTTCAGATAGTTAGCTCCTTTGTTGTAGATGAACTGTTCATAAATTTTGGAATTTAACTCAGGAATTTCAATTTTGTTCCATTAGATTGCTGGTCTATCTTTATGCCAATGCCATGAAGTTTTAATTATTATTAGAGTTTTGTAATATAGTTTAAATTGGACCATACAGTGCTTCCAATATTCTTTATTCCCCTCATGATGTTTTGACTATTTGAGGAATTATATGGTACCATACAAAATTTAGTAAAGTTTGTTTCAAATTCATTAAAATATTATTGTAATTTTAATGCACATTTCACTGAATCTGTATAATAATTGAAAAAGTTCAATATTAAATATTAATTAAAATACAGTCTGAATTGACTGTATTAATTTAATTAAAAGTTCAATATTCTATATTAAAAAGTTCAATATTATATTATATAATAATAATGTAAGAATTGTCATTTTGACAATATTGATTCTCCCATTCCGTAAACAAAGAATGTCTTTCAATTTTCTTGTGTACTCTTCTGTTTATCATAGCTTTGATTTATAGTTTTCATAGTATTATTCTTTTATCTTCATTGTTCAGTTGATTACTCATTATCTGATATTTTAGAATACTATTTTTTATCTCTTTTTTTTTTGAGGGGAGTCATACTCATCAGCACTCGGGGTTACTCCTGGCTCTGAGCTCAGAAATCACTTATGGCAGGCACGGGACCATTTGGGATGCCAGGATTCAAACTACTGTCCTTTCTGGATCGGCTGCTTGCAAAGCAAACACTCTACCCCTGTACTATCTCTCTGTCCTCCCTATTTTTTTCCTTTTAGTTCATTGTTACCATAAAGGAATGGCACACGTTTTGTGAACTAATCTTATAGTTTGCAACCTTATGACATTGGTAATTATTTCTAAGGGTTTTTTTGGTGTAATCTTTAGGGTTTTTCACTATATAATATCATATCATTTTAAAATAACAATAGTTTGTCTTCTTTTCTAACTTGGATACCTCTATTACCCATTTTTTGTCACCAATTAATATGGTGAGGACTTCCAAAACTATGTTGAATAATTATGGTGACAGTGGACATCTTTGCTTAGTGCCTGTACTCATGGAGAAAGCTTTCAGTTTTTTGTCCTTGAGTCCTTGTTGATTGTGTGTGTTCGTGTGTTTTGTAGATGGTCATTTCTATCTTTAGGCATATTCTGTCTATTACTATTTTGGAAAGATTTTTTTTGGTTTTTGGGTCACACCCGACTGTGCTCAGGGGTTACTCTTGGTTATCTGCTCAGAAATAGTTCCTGGCAGGAACGGGGGACAATAATGGACCCCGAGATTCGAACCAACCACCTTAGGTCCTGGATCGGCTGCTTGCAAGGCAAACACTGCTGTGCTATCTCTCCAGCCCTTGGAAACATTTTTTTTTATCATGAATGATTGTTGACTTTTGTCAAAAGTCTTCTCTGAGTCATTTAACATGGCCAAATTATTATTTCTTTCTTTTTGTTTATATGGTGTATTACATTAAATAATTTGTATGCATTGAAGCATCCTTACCTCCCTGGACTGAAGTCCACTTGATCATGGTATATACAATATGCTTGATATATTGCTAAATTCAGTTCCTTAAATTTTTGTTGATGAAATTACATTGATATTTATTGGGGATATAGGTCTATATTTTTCTATTTTAATAGTGTCTGTGTCTGTTTAGGGAATCAGTAAAATATTGACATCATGAAAGGTATTAGGAAGGATTTCTATTCAATATTTTTGAAGATCTTGAAGAGTATGGGCACTGTCTTCTTTAAAGTTTTGTTAGAGTTCCCTAATGAATCTATCTGGACTTGGAAATTTTTGTTCTTGGAAACATTTTAAATTATTATTTAAATTTTTGTTTGATATTTTTCTATTCTGAAATTCTATTTCCACTTGGTCCAATCTGGGAGTTCATATGATTCTAAGAATTTATTCATTTTTTTACAGTTCTTGAACTTGACTGTATAAAATTGTTATAATAAACTCATGATTTAAAAATTATTCTCATTCCTCCTTTATAATCTTTGAGTCCTATTCAGTGCAATGTTTATCATTTTATTGTGGTAAGTCGAGTTAAGAATTTGTAAATCTTATTGATTTTTTTCTATACCATTGATTTCACTCTAATTTTTATTATCTCCTACTTTATATTTGCTTTGGGATTCATTATTTTTTTATGTTTCTAGTTTTTCTAGCTGAGAGGTTTGATTTGGGCATTTTATCTCTTTCTACTATGTTCTTTTTTTTTTTTTTTGGTTTTTGGGCCACTCCCGGTGACGCTCAGAGGTTACTCCTGGCTATGCGCTCAGAAGTCGCTCCTGGCTTGGGGGACCATATGGGAAACCGGGGGATTGAACCGCGATCCGTCCTAGGCTAGTGCAGGCAAGGCAGGCACCTTACCTCCAGCGTCACCGCCCGGCTCCACTACTATGTTCTTAAACAACTATAAATGTACCTGTTAGTACTGCTTTTGCTGTCTCCCTTCGCTTCTGATACTTAGCTCTTCTTATTTGTTTTGAAGAATCTTTTGATTTCCAATTTGATAACTTTTGGGGGGATTGGGCCACACCCATTGATGCTCAGGAGTTACTACTGGCTATGCTCTCAGAAATTGTTCCTGGGGTGGGACCATATAGGATGCCAAGGGATCAAACCATGGTCTGTCCTAAGCTAGCACTTGCAAGGCTGACACATTACCTCTAGTAGCACTGCTCCAGCCTCTCTCTTTGATATCTTCTGTGATAAGTTTTTTAATAGTGTATTGTTTAGTTTCTAAGCATTTAAACTTTCCCCCAGCTATATTCTTATGATTGATTTCTACTTTTGTTGATCTGTCATATACTTGTGTGGGTTTTGTAGATGCTTCAGTTGTATCCCAGTATATTATCCATTGTAGAGGATGTCTGTGAACAATGGAGAAGAATGTGTACTCAGGAATTTGGGCAAGGAAGGTACTGGATATATCTATTAAAGTCCATTATTGCAGTTCCTTACTTATTTCTTGCTTCTTTGTGATGCTTTT
This sequence comes from Crocidura indochinensis, assembly GCA_004027635.1. Taxonomy (NCBI): domain Eukaryota; kingdom Metazoa; phylum Chordata; class Mammalia; order Eulipotyphla; family Soricidae; genus Crocidura; species Crocidura indochinensis. The sequence continues at coordinate 6,120 of PVKC010018214.1, forward strand.
GTCTATTTAATCTGTCCAATGTTGAGAGAGGTGTATTGAAGTTTCCCACAACTATGGTGCGAAACTGGTACATTTTTTCAGGTCAGTTAGTAATTGTTTTGTAATAGCTTGAAATATGAATGCCTGGGCTATAAACCAGCTCTGACTCTATGTTTTGTTTTGTTTTTGTTTTTGTTTTTGTTTTTTTGGTTTTTGGGTCACACCCGGCAGTGCTCAGGGGTTACTCCTGGCTCCATGCTCAGAAATTGCTCCTGGCAGGCACGGGGGACCATATGGGGCACTGGGATTCGAACCAATGACCTTTTGCATGAAAGGCAAATGCCTTACCTCCATGCTATCTCCCTGGCCCCTGACTCTATGTTTTGAACATAGAATGTTATTGTATACTTTTGGAGGCACTTTTATTAGTCAGCCAGCCAACTTTTATTTATTGCCTTAGCATATTATAGAAGTAACATCAGAATTGACAAAGGAAAAGGAAAAAGAAACTTGCTAAAATACAAATGAAATATGAAGAAAAGGTAAAATTATGAAAAAATTGAAAAGTCGAGAAGCGTTGTGTGAAATATATAGCAAACATTTATTTCTCAAATCAAATTGAAGCATCAATAATGGTAACTTTCTCGTTAACGACATTGGTATATAGCCTTTAAATCTGCCAACAAGAGCCAATAAATTCTCAGACCATCATCAAATCCTGTATTTTACGATTTTCCAGGAATAATATACCAAACTACATTTGGGGTTATCCAAAATTTTTGAGATAACCCGAGGTTACAGGCTATTTGTTTATTCAAAATTTTATGCTCCAGGGACTGGAGCTATAGTACAGCAGGAAGGGCACTAGACTTGCACGTGGTTGACCTAGGTTTGATCCCTGGCATCCCATATGGTCTCAGCAGGAGTGATTCCTGAGTGTAGAGCCAGGAATAACCCTTGAGCACTGCTGGGTATGATACAACCTTCCCCCCAATATTTTATGCTCTAGTAGAACAAATGGTCACCATTTCACTGAATGACTCTTATTAGAATACTTTATGCTATGGCTGTAATACCCATATGTGAGTAATTTCAAAAAGAAATTGAGTTTTAAGGACCCATAATTGAAATGGTGGTCCAATTATATTATCATAGCCTAAAGTTCTTCCCAGCCTCCTTTTGTCAACATTTTGTGTGACTGTCATCCAACGGTCACTAAATTGTTGCCATCTCTTCAGGAACCATATTTTTTCACACCTCCACAAAGAATGGAAAACATGATAGAAGAAAATAATTTTATTCAAAAATAAGCAACTTCTCAATCAAACATCTTTTTTATCAAAAAAATATTTATAATGCCTTGCCACCCATGCAGGTTAGAAAAGACCAAAAATAAGTAACACAGTCAATCATTTCTAAGTGCAAATCAATTGGATGTGTGTTCAGAATAATAGTGAAATCTTCAGAAAAAAAAGAATTAAAGAAAGAGATGTTCAGAAAACAATGTCACTTTCATGATTTTGGAAAAATTGATAGAAGAACAAAATAAAGTCCTTTATGACAAAACTATATTTGTGGTTTTTGAGAAACCTTGAGCCTTGAGAAAAGAGTAAAGTGTAAAAATATAATTATCATAATCTGATTTTGTACTCCAGTCTCAATGTATTTGGTTATATGCTAAATAACTGATTTAGCATATTGAAAAGTATGCTAAATACTTAGTATGCTTTTACTAATCTTCACTGTATTCTATAGTTTTGTTTCTTAATTCTTCTTTTCCCAGATGAATTAAAAAAGCAATAAAACTTAGCTATCACTGATTCCCTGGGGCTCAAATATTTTCACTGAATAATTGGAGTTGAATATTTTTACAAAAATTCCCATAGAAAGATTGAGGGTGAGAACCAACCAGACCAATAAAATCTGCCATCTCCTCTTCCAGGATCCAATCATCACCCAACTCAGAACAGTATAGCTCAAAAATATTTTTTATTTAAGATGAAAGGAATACTTGGAAATAGCCAGTACTTTAAGATTGGGCTCATTCTTGACCCAGAGTCTCAGCTAATTAAGAAAACCTTACCTTATCTGTGGAAATCCCCACTCTTTTTATTTTTTCTTGAACAATATATTGGTTGGGAATTTAAAATTCTTCCCATGCTAGGAATGCAAATATTCTTAGCTCTCTTCAAATGATCTTTTCTTAAGAAAAGAACAAAAAGATCACCCACAAAACAAAATACTTAGTCTGGGTTCAACTTGAAGAATTGAAAATATTTGTGTTATCTTGATTTTCAATAGGAGTTGCCCTGTGGGATCAAATCACTATTTGTCAGAGTTAATATCCCCACCTCCTGTTTAGCCAGAATTAGATGTACCAGAGAAAAAGGAAAAGAAAAATAAAGAAGAAAGTCAAGCCTATCGCACCTGGCCCATTGTGTAATAGCCCATGTTAGACTTTGAGGTGGGAATTCCTCTTTGCCCCTCCCTCCACAAGTGATCAATTTACATCCTTGAATATGAGACTTCATTTCCGTATATCTTTTTTGTTCTGGTTCAAAGAGCTTTAAATGCTAGTCAAGTTCATAAAATTATCTAATCCTTCCTTAAATCTTACTTTCCCTTCTCTAGCCCCCTTTTTGTAGTAAATTCACAGGTTGACTATGCTGGTTGGAGTGAATAGGTGGTTGATTTACATCTTTTCCTGTTTTTTTGGTTTTTTTTTTGTACTTTATACCGTAGACTTTCAACAAATATGCCGTGTCTTATTTGGAATAAGCTTTAAAGAAGAACAAAAATGTTCAAATTCCCCTGGAATACCCCTTTGATATTTGTTCACTGGATTCATTTGAGAATTCCATTGTTCCCAACACAATTTGAGAAACATATTAAGAGAATATAAAGAGAGCGAATGGAAGAGTTGTGTCACTGAGAATGCGTTCTACAGTAACCTTTAGTTTTTAATAAATTTAAGCACCGTGGTTGCAGAATTGTTCATTGTTAGATTTCATTCATAGAATGTGTACCACCATTCATTACCACTGATGTCTCCCATTTCTCTTCCACATCCCACCCTTCCCTCATCTGTCTCTAGGGCAGACAACTCATCTCTCTCTTTCTCTCTTTCTGTTACTGTTTCTCTCTCTCTCTCTCTCTCTCTCTCTCTCTCTCTCTCTCTGTGTTTGTCTCCTTTTAATTACTGTGTTTTGGACTATTAATGGAGGGGTGCTTTGTATGTCATTTTCTCCCCTTTCAGCACTGAGTTCTTGTGCAGAATGATCAGTTCCAACTATAAATGTCATAGTAGATAATTCTCTATTCTGCACTCACTGCTCCTGAGCTTCTAATCCTAGCTAGATCTCCTGACCCTTATCTCTATTGGATAATATTGGATATTATTACTATATTCTCTCTTCATTATCTTACATCCTACAAATGAGTGAAATTTAGAATAATCTTTCTTACAGTATATGCCAGCATAATCAGTTCCTGGTAGTTGCTAACTACCACATCCATAGGAACTTTCAAATCATTACTCAAATGAGCTCTGAAATTTAATATTAAAAAATTCTTGCTCATGTACTTTTTAAATTGAATGTTTCCAAAATGTGGAACTCTACTTATTGATACATGTTTTATTTCCTCACAGATCAATATTTGAGAAGCTTTACTTAAATGATTAGATGAAATACCTTTTGTTATTTAATAATCAGAAATTCTTTGAACTCATAATATTCCAAGAATCAAAAAGTCATGTGCAGTAGAGGTGAGATCAATGTGTTTGGAGTCAAAAAAAATCTAGAGTTTATTTTAGGGCAAAGGATAAAATTCAAGTTCTTTTGTTTTTGAAAGTTTTATTTTCTTTTTATGTCTATATTTTAAATTAATGTAAAGGCTACCAAATATATTATTACAAAAATAAGTCAAAGATCATTGGTTTTCTAACACAAGGCAACGGAAAATATTTGATTCTTGTAACTGCAGATAATAACATATTTATTACTTTCTTTATATATCTATATATATAAATATTTATTTAAGCACCATGATTACAAGCATGATTGCAGGTTCTTAAATCATGACACAGGACAAATATATTGCTACTTATAAATATTTCTGTGAGGATTGGATAAAACAATGAAGCAAAGCGTTTTTCACAAATAAGACATCATGCATTTCCTCTCATTTATTTTACTTTTTGATACCTAGAATATATCATTTTAAGGTCTTATATAATTTTCTATTTTAATTGGAGAGTGTTATTATGAAAATAAATGATCCTAAAATCTCAAAACCTGTAAATAAAAGTATTACCTCTTTCATTGACACTGTTCATTTTAGGAGGTTAATGCTCAGATAATCTCTTGGATGATTTTCCTCTAAAAAATTCTTTCTAACTTGTTATTCTGCTCTCTTGGAGCTAAAAGGTCATCCTCACACTGACCATCCAGTAGACAAAAATCACCAGAAGCAGAAATCCATGAAAAATTACCCATAGGTAATTCCTATTCAATGTTATGAGTCCTCCTATTCTATGAGTCTTCCTATTCTATGTTATGAGTCTATTCCTATTCTATGTTATGAGTCTTCCTTAGTGCAAGGAATTGACTTGGAAATTTGCTATTTCTGTTTACCAGGGAAAATTACATAGCTGAAAAATACAGAATACTATCTCAAGCACAAGTCATGATTCCCAATGGGTTTTATAATCCCCTCCATTTCTAACATTTGAGACCTAGCTCCAAATAAATGTTAATGCTAATAATAAAGCAATTTATGCAAAGGTGTTTCCTTCCCTGGATTATTTACAATAACTTTAAGCAGTTAACATTTGGAATGAAGAGTTTCCAAGTAGGTGCCCACAATTTTAGAGAAAACAGAAAATGTTGAGTAAATTCATCAGCTATTGGAGAGAGAGAGAGCACATAAATATATCTAAGCACCAACTACAAACTCTGCCAAATATTCAAAACCAAATGCAGCTGTGCAGAGAAACTATAAATCTGGAGATAGTGAGAAAAACAGTAGTGGAAAGGAGATGAGACAAATGGCTGGATTAATTAAAACCAGAAGGACATCATTAGAAAAGGCTAAACCCTATATAGTATTTTGATAGCTTTAATTTTCCTAAAGATAAAGGACAAAAAAGAAAAAACACATAAAAGTACAAAATATTTTAAAATTATTCATAATCTTACACATCTCTATGGAGATGATTATAGTTTAATTTTTAGCTATTCTTATATTATACTGAGCATTTATTTTATCATATTTGACAGACTGTATGGTTCTTTTTTGTTGGGGGAAGTAAGCAAACCTAGTGGTGCTTAAGGTTTACTCCTGTTCTTTGCTCAGGGATCATTAATTCTGGATCTCATTGAGCCTTATTCAATGCCAGGGATTGAATCAGAGTTGGTCACTTATATAAAACAAACACCTTAATCCTTATATAATCTCTCCTACATACTTTAAATCATTAAAAAAAATCATTAGTATAATCTGACTAGTTCCCAGTATTCAGCATATGTCTTTCAGTTAGCTACATATTTAATTATGGTTGAATTAAATCTTCTTATTTTCATTCTTAAAATTGGTGTGTGTGTGTGTGTGTGTGTGTGTGTGTGTGTGTGTGTGTGTGTGTGTTGGCAGGGACAAAGGAAAAATGGAAACCTGTTGGTGGAAATGTTGTCTGGTTCAGCCTCTATGGAAACAGTATAGAGACTTCTTAAAAATTTTAGAAGTGAGTTTCCAGATGACCCAGTAATTCCACTTCCTGCTATCTACTCCAAAGCCCCAAAAATACTGTCTCAAAAAGACATTTGTGGCTTGTAGCTGAAACCACGCCCATAAACATAGTCTGCATGTCTGCACTTGGCCAGCTCCATAGACTCACTGTTCTTTAAAGAGATATTAAACAAGCCATGAAAAATCATGGGTACACTTGCCGTGCAGCTGAAAGTTGGCAATCTTCAGAGGAAAGAGTGAGCCAAATGGCCCTGATTCATCAATCCTCTATGACTTTCTACAAAGACACCAATTTGACCAAAACTCCAAAATTGCTGGTAATTGGGGTGATATCACCAGGGCTCTTGAATTGAATGCTGTCAACCTTCCCCACCCTTCAATCCCCACCACCTTCTTGTACTTTCAGAAGACGTGGCAGCCAAAAACACACCCTACAAAAAGCCTCAGTATCAGTAATAATGCTTGGAATCCCTGGATCAGCAACTTCATATTTCGTTTAATACTATCATCCCCATATGAACACATTGATTTAGATGCCAACGTGTAGCTATAGTCATCTAAAATGTAACTAGTCATTTTCTGGAAAAAAATGAAGTAACAGAATGGTCAGCTAGCAAGAAGAGCTTACTAAAGCTTCTGATAATGATTTAATGACCTCATTGGAAATACAATATTTTTTACAAATTTGCTTGCCACTGTACTTCCTTTTATTGTCTTCCTTCTTCCTTCTTTATTTTTTTAAATAAAGTTGCTACCACTTATTTGGAAATAATGCATTACAATGAACTGTCAACTATGTGAGACAAACTCTTTAAATTACATTTGTATTTGTATGTTCATTGAATTCTTATTCAAAGTGCTCAGAGTGTGGAAACCACCCAACTACTCAAGAACAGATGAGTGGATAAAGTGATTGTGGTGTCTATACACACAATGGAAAACTATTTAGCTACAAGAGGAGATGATTTGTACAATTTACCACAAGGCTGGAACTAGAGGTATCACTCTGAGTGAAATCACGCAGGAAAGGGACAAAGAGAGAATAATTTCTCTCATGAGCAGACTATAAGGAAAATTAGTAAGGGAATAGAAAATAGTCAATGGCAACAAATCATGGGAATCAAAATAAAAAACTGAGCCCTCTGGGGAAGTAAGGAGGGACAGAGTGTGGATACCTTGAGACTGTTGGTGGTGGGAATGTGACATGGATGGTGGGGATGGGGTTAAATAGTATGAAATGTTATTATTAACTGGATTGTAAATCATGGTACGTGAATAAAAATTGAAGGAGAAAAGAATGGTTTGTTGAACTCTATCTTTGTACATATCTCTGATTATTTTGCACTGCAAAGAAATTATAAGAGGAGATTAACACTAGTTGAATTTTCTGTAAATTTCCCCTGGATTAAGACATGCATATGAGATATGAAATATCTCATTGCATATTTAGTATTGTTATGTCAGTACTACTAGTATCATATTTATTCTACAGTTAAAAAATTGATTTAGAAAGAGTAAGTGGTTTGCCAAATATGGCACATTATACACGAAAGAACTCGGATTTGAACTGAATTGGCTGACTTCAAAGATAAACTCCATCCACAATGAGAATACTCCGCCTAGGGAGTCCACTTAAATTCTCACTACTAGATTAACCTCTGTGGAAAGTTGACAGAGTAATGGATATGCCTTGAGAAGAGATGTGTAAAAATCAGGATGAATGGTTTATGTGATGGTTTAAAGAAGAGTGGGTAAAGTTTTATGAGGGATAATAACTTTTGCCAGGTCAAATAAAAACAAATGAGTCAATATGTCCAGGGCAGGCAAATTGGTTTCAAGTGAGGGTCTCCAAGCCAAAGTTCAAGAGTGCTTAGAAATTATTTAAAGAGACAATGGTAGTGTCTGGCCAGGACAAAGGGAAGGAATGTCAAAACAATACAATTTGCTTTTATTTTTTAATTTAGGAAACTGGCTTTCAGTTTGTAGAATGGAGATAAGATCCAACTTTCAGAGGTCGTGTTAAAGATCTTTAGTCATAATTTTCTTTCAATTCGACATATTCTCTGTGGGAAAGCAAACTTGTTTCACAGTAGCTGTAGAATTTGAAGGGGCTCAAAATGCATGACCTTGGATCATTCTTTAATTTCCATTCTCCTTTCACAGCCATTTCTCAGAGACCATCCAAATCCCATATGAATCAAGATAGGAGCAATAGCTGACAAGAGACAAGCATGTTGACCAAAGAAATGTCAGAGGCAAGTATAGAATTGAGAGTTATGAATACAAGCACTGCCCTCAAACTTTCTGGATTCAATGATTAGCCCTACTGCTTAGCAGTACCCCCCTGGCTGGGCAAATGACTTTTTCTTCTCTGTGTCTCTAAAAACACATATTTCTTAGGGTTATTGTGAAGCAGAGATGAGTGAAATGCTAAGCTATGATTATCATCATAGAGAGGGATCATTTTATAATTTCTGTAATTGGTCCTCTATTCTAAGCGCTTTGGATATTATAAATCTTCATATAGATTCAAACTGAAAGTCTAAGTCTTTTAAAGTCAGGGAATAATATTTCTAAGAGAATATTAGCTGTTCATTGGGGCTGTACAGTGGGCACAGTCTACCCCCCTCACAACACTTCCTTGTTCCCTTTTGAACTTTCAGGACAATAATTCAAAGGCCCAAGAGCAGCACTGTCATTTAATGACCAACACAGAGAATTTCTCCTTTCTCATGTGTGTGCCTTACTTCTCTCATCTTTCACTACTTAGGTAATTAAATTATTATGTGGTGTTTTTCTGAACAAACTGCACATATTTTAAATCTCTGTACTCTTTCCTTCCTTGTGACTTATTGACTTGTAATGTAGGTGGTCCTAGAAGTTGAATCAGAGACAAATGGTCTTCTTCTGTTTCTCAGTTTAGATATACATGATCAGATTCAGACAAATATCTTGGGATCTTAAATCTACCTTAGAATGTTAAAATTATTGCCAAAGCTTGCTACAGACAGATATGACACAAAAGTCTGTCTCTATTATGTCAAAATCTATGTGATGCTGCTCTTCCTAGCTATTACTATTTAAATAGTATGTAAATGATTTATGAGGCAGTTAGTTAAGAATGTTAAATTTAAAATGATCACTTACAAATGCAGAGTGGTCTGCTACACCATGGGTTAAACAGTGCTTCGAGGGTAGTCTGGGAACCAACTCCTATGGGTGACATTGTTTCGATGGGAAAATGCACTTTGAATTCCAGACAGCCCATTTACCCACTAAGTTTTGGGATATGACCCTTTCATAAGTTGAAGACTGACTAAAAATGCCAAATATATTCATGTATTTTTAATCAATGCATTAAAAACATTCTTTGGTTTGATCTTAATAGATTGAAGCAAATTCTAGGCTTTCATAGAGTTGCTTCCTGATGACTAACGCACTATTAAAAGAGAGTTTATGGTTTTTTTTGCAAAGAAGGGACCTGGTTATTTTAATTAGTTTAAATGTATGTAAGATCAATTATTTTGAGACAGTAGACAAACAAAATCATTCATATAGTTGACAGGTTGTGCAAATGATTTCACCAGGGTAAATCACTTTCAGGTTACATAGGACAGATGCATGCACTGTATGTGAGAACATTTTTCTGAGAAACTTTATTTTGACATACTATTCGTGCAATTAACTGGAAACTGTTTCCTTAGTTATTATCCTCACATTAATGATAGGTACTCATAGAATGATAAAACTTTCTTATTTTGCTATTAAGAACCCTTTCCATTGATAATTATTTTTTTAAGCATCAGTAATTTTTTTCTTCCCCCTCTAAAGTCCCATTCCATGTGAAGTTTTAAACAATAAAATAAGTTGAGGAAATACATTTATGATAACTGTTCAGTTGGAAATTCATTGGAAATTGTGTGTTGATACTGACCCGTAATTGGAGAGGTTTTGTGCAACTCACTTCAGCCTCATTATCGTTCTCTGCTCAGTGAGAAACTGTGACACCTACAACATGAAAGTTCTTTTCCAGCTCTTTTCTTGTGTTTTCTTGAAAAAGACAATCATTTCAGGAGTGGAAAGATATATTATTCCAAATTTCTGTATTTTGATACAGAATGTATCAAATATACAGTGGTGACTGTAGAGAGTAGAGGCTGCAATAGCTTTTTAGCAGTTTAACCTGAAATTATAAATTTTACAGATAGGAAGTAAAGGTTGCTGTGAAAAGCAACTAATATGATCCAAAATCTGACTTATTTCTGTCTTTTTTTCTTTTCCTTCTTGCTCTTTCTTTTCTCCATTCTTTTATCTCCCTCTTTTTTCTCGATCTTTTCCCTTATTTCTTCTTTCTACTCTGCTTTACCTTTATGAAAAGGACTAAATGGCCATGGTCATACAACCCCTAACATCCCCCTCCTCCACTATGCAAGATTTTTTCAGTTCAAAAATGTATCATGATGAAATCGGTATTACTGCTGAAATGAGCCAAAAAGCCTCCGTGATTCAAGCCAATTACCCCCAGTCCAGACCATTAGGAGGAAACGATTCATCAGCCTCCTGTATTCTGCAGCCTGAATTGGTGTCCTGCAGCCCCCACGAGGAAATAAGAAATATTATCCGGGGCCCGGGAGATAGCATGGAGGTAAGGCGTTTACATTTCATGCAAAAGGTCATCGGTTCGAATCCCAGTGCCCCATATGGTCCCCCGTGCCTGCCAGGAGCAATTTCTGAGCATGGAGCCAGGAGTAACCCCTGAGCACTGCCGGGTGTGACCCCCCCCAAAAAAAAAGAAATATTCATCCTTATTTCTCTCACACACTATCTCTTCTGCAGGGACAAAACTACTCTTTTCATGACTTTTCATCTTTCCCTGAGTTTTGAAGACCTGACCATTTGAAAAAGACTTTCATGAATTTTGTTATCCCAACTTAATTCTTGCTAAATTGTTCTTTTTTTTTGGGGGGTGGGGTACTGAAAGGTGATTATTTCTGATAGGTTCTCAGGAGGCCATAGAAGATTGAACTGGGATTTGCTGTGCGCAAGATTAGTGACCTATCCACTATAGGATTGCTTTACCCCACCTAAAGGTAGGTCTTGGGTTTCACCCATAGTACTCCGGGTTTACTCTGCACTCTGTGCTCAAGGTTAATCCTTAATGTGTTTGGGGGGGATCATACGGAATGGCTAGAATCAAACTTGGGTCAACAGCATACAAGGTAGGCACCCTACCCACTGTACTGTCTCTTTGGGTAGCAGTTCTTGTTAACTTTTAAGCTCATGATCAATGAATGAGATCGGATGGCGAGGTTTCGAAAGGTGGAATCAGGTTGGTTACTGTGTGGATAAAAGATTAGGATAGAGCATAAAAGGGGGAAGATAGAGTTGAATAAAATAAAAGAACAAGCAAATTAGAAAAGCAACAAGCAAATGAAAGCAAACAATAGCATTCTATGTAGCACCAGGAGACATATTTAGCACCTGGTATATAAATTATTAAATAATGCACATTGTCCCCACTTCATAGAATTTATAGCCCAATGAAGGCAGATTTTAAACAAATATTTAGCAAATGCTTTAACAGTTTCAATTGCAAGTTGCAAGGGATAAATATCCCAGGATGGCAGACCTAATCCAGGAGATAATGATCGAATAAATAATGTCCCGTGATCATTTAATATCACGATGCTTAAAAAACTGGTGCATTTTTGACAATTAAATTAATAAACATCTAAAAATTATCAAATATAAAAGAATGAATGAGCAACTCACTAGGCACATAAATACGACACTTTCATTCACTGCCTTTGGACTCCAGAACAAACTAAAATGACTCCAAGTTTTCTAGGAAGAATGGCTTTCTCGAGGCTCTTTCCAAGATTTGTTTCACAAAGCTGCCAGGAAGAATTACAGACAATTAATTGGAAGTAACAAGTCTCATGGTGGTATCCAAAATGCTTTAAATCCAAATCTCAGAGTTAGAGGACTCCAAGAATATGCCTCTAATTAAATTAAATTTACCATATCTTTATTCATTGCATTCTGAACAGTTAGTACTTCTGAAATATCCATGGCATTAAGACATAACCAACTGTTATAAGATATGTGCTAAGCTAATATTACAACCACTTAAGAAAATTTTTGTTGGGGGATACACTTGGTAGTGCTCAGGGATTACTCCTGGCTCTGTACTCAGAGATTATTCTTGGTAGGTTCTCAGGGGGCCCTATGTGGTGTACAAGATTGAACTGGGATTTGCTGTGTGCAAGACCAGTGCCCTATCCACTATAGTATTGATTTACCCCATCAAATAAAATTGTTTAATATATAAAGTTTTTCATTTCTAAATCACCTGAATGTAAGATTTCTAGCTCTGTGTTGTCGCATTCCAATTAGTCTCGAGTGAACAAATAAAAACCTTTCCATTTTTAATTATATATACTTAAGTTAAAGATAGAAGTTTCTCTTTTGAATTGGCCAGAAATATCTCCCAATAAAATTGATGAATTTTAAAACAGCAGGTAAGAAAAATTCACATTTATCCTTCTTTCAACTAGGCATTTTGTTGACAACTATGTATGGTCTTGTTGAACAAGCAGGCAGAAGATGTCAAGAGAGTGAATATGACAATAGTGAGCTACTTTATTTTATTTGGTGAATTATTTTAAATAGTCTAGAAATAAGGAGAACTGGATGTTGAGAGCACTGATGAAAGGTTCCTGACAAATCTAAAGAGTACCAGAAAAGCTTCTTTTTTGGTTAGAATACCACATATGTAAGTATCAACTTACATACATTTCAGATAAGTAAAAACATATTGAAAAACAAGAAAAATGTAAGATCATATTATTGAAGACTTTCATGAAATAGAGTCAAGAGAGGAAAGTATAATGAAACGGAATACAACTTGAATAAACTCAAGGAGACTAAAGAGCATTTTGAACTGCTTTGTATCTTGCCCGCTCTCATAGTTCTATCACATTCCATAATATCTAGCACATAATAAGCATTTAATAAAATGTACTGACAGCTTAAGAGTGATTAATAGAAACCCTGTTACATTGGCGAAGTTTTTGAAATAGTGAAATGATGTCACCATAGTTTTGTGCAATTTGGCTTATGGGCAAGTGCATTTCACAGACTATTTTCTACTTTATTGAATTTTAATGCATTGACCTATTTTAGTTGCCCTGCTCAATGTCATACCTTCCTGTGTTTCTAACTTTTTTGTCTTTTCTGTAAACATGCACGGCTTTTACCATTCAGGTTGGCTTACTTTAGAGTTTAGCAAAATATCATATATTCCAATTTGAAAGCATTGATGATTTCTGTTTCCCTCTTCTCTTTTACTTTTCTCCTCCTTCTTTCCTACTTATCCTTCTTCCAGATCTATAGGGATTTTTGAAATCTTCATGAACCATTTTGACCTCACTGTTCTTCGACCAGTATTTTTTCTCTCGTTCCCTTGCTTGTTCACTCTCGCTCTCTTAAAAACCCATGTCTTATGTGGTTTTGTTTGAGGAAGAGTGAAGTAATAAAATGGGGTAAAAATCAACTACGCCAACAATGGGCAGAGTCCTTCTAGAGGCTTTCATCCTCAGTTTGAGAGATGAAGGGAAAAATAAAAGGTGTAACACCACAACAGTTCAAAAAGAAGTATCAAATTAAATATCCAGTGAGCACTGCAGCAGTAAAGATATGCACCACATAATTGCCATGGTCTTGAGATAAAAAAACATGACATAGTGCAAAAAGGAGAAGATAAAAGAAGAAAGAAAAAGTAAATATATAAATAAAAAAGTGGACAACTACTTAAATATCTACACCAAAACAAAGAAGTCGACAAAAACTAGATAGGAGAGAAAAAGAAAACGAAAAAAAAAAGATTATTTTGTGCTTTTTCTCTCTCT